>JAZHYW010046851.1:0-91935 GCA_037355805.1 Ixodes ricinus
AAATAAATTATTTCAAGCTTTACAGAATTTGATAAGACATAATATGAGAGTCAGATTTTTCACCTCAACTTATTTATGTTAAACACCCGGACTGCTCCTTCTCGGACGTCGCAGCTTGCTCGTAACACCCTGACTGGTCCTTCTGAGATGTCGCAGCTTGCTCATTATCCGTGGTAGCGGCAGATGCAATTACTCTTCCTGCAATCAGTCCTCTGTTGGCCATTCTCTTCCCTGCATAGTGCTGGAAGGGACCTGTAACCAAAAAAGCACAAGCATTTAAGTTAAATGTACTGACCATCAACAGAACAGATGTTTCCGACGTCATCGTATGAACCTTGCAAACCAGGCGGGGAGTGGACTTTTCTCAAAGTGAATTGAAGTCAGTTTCTTCAAAGCAATACCAATACTACCTATATTGAAAATATGGTAAAAGGGCAAAATGTTTTTAAAGCGATACTGCAACGAAATTGTAGTGCCTATTTTATTGTAATGTCAACCACGTTCTGGCCATACCATGTCATGGAGACACCAATTTTTTGCTCAAAAATACACGAAAACTTTATTTAAAACTAATGTCTCAGCAGATCTCCCGATATGCATCGCGTTTGTGTCGTCTTCAGTCAAGGCTACAGGGGGGCTGGCTTGGCTGTGAGCTCCGCCACCCTATGGCGTGAATGCACCACAAGCTGGCCATTCGAGTTGTCCCTCCCCGCTCTCCGCAGGCGTTGAATAGGCACAGGAGAAAAAATAAATCCGGTTCAGCCAAAATAGACAAGGCTGGGACGCACACAGCCTGCCCCCATGTTGCCGTGTAGCAGTGCTGCTTTTATGCGGTGTGATGCGACAATTTTTGGTTTATTTAAATAATGTTTTGCAGTCTTTTTGAGCAAAAAAATTCGTGTCTCCGTGGTGGGGGGGGGGGGCAGAACATGGTTGACATTTAGACAATAAAATTAGTGCTAAAAGTTTGTTGCAGTAACCCTTAAAAAAAGAAAGAACAAAGTACACCCTTATTTTTAACAGTTCACATCAAACATGTTTATAACTATCTACCCTTTTGTGCTAGTTTCATTTTCTATCGTTTCATGGTCTCGGTAACTTTAGGAGTAAGTGACAGTCCCACAAAATGTCATCAAGCATGTAAAAGAGTTCAAAGCCTGAAAAATTGACAGCGTACTGCAAGCTTTTGAAAAGTCAGACCAAACAAAACAACCCATGGCAAAAACTGTAGGATACCTGTATTGCTGAAATTGAAATCAATATACATTTCTAGCAATTTACTCCTACAAACTATAATTTTCTTCACTCTCACACAATCACTAGGCGAAAGTAGCAAAAGCCCTTCCATTATAATTGTGTGCACTGCAAACATGCAAGAGTTATCAACTTTCTGAGAAACGTGTATATAGGATATAGTTCACATATACGGCACAGAGCTAAGTTAACAGTAAAACAGTGCTGACTTGAACTTAACTTAGCACTGATACAGCAGTGCACCAGTGTCGGATCATTAACAAAGAGCAAAATCAGCACTATTCCCAGCACTTGCTAATAGTACTGCTCTATCGTAAGGTTCCGATCTGGGTGAAGCTTATCAAATCACCGCATAAATTGGCTTCGGAATGCATCGCGCTACTATTTACTACAGAGGCGCCTAAAGGTAATGAAAGAATCGCAGAAAAAAATTTCAAAAAACAAACTTACTTGAGTAAAAAGTAAAAAAAAAATCTGGTTTTGTCTATTTATGGCATTTGTGTGCATATGCGCACCCTTCGACTGGCACAAAAACCGACAGATGGCGGCAACGGCACAGACGCCTTATGGCAGCTCAGTAGCTTCACGGTCACGGCAAAAGCACACCACATGTAGCTGAAATTATTCGACGAACCATCGGTTTGATTAGTTTTGTGTCCATTTAATGTGTTTTATTGGGAGTGAAAAGAAAATAATGTTCTGACAATTATAGCACCGAAAAAGTGTGCACTGTTTATGACTCAAAAAGGCTGTCTGATTTTGGTGCGACTGGGCAGCTGCTGAGCAGCGACGAGCCGCAGGGGCCGATGTTGCCATCCGTTGGTTATTGAGCAGGTCAGACGGTGCAATTAACAGACGGGCGCTAAAGGTAGAAAAAAAAAGTTATTTTTTTACCTTTTACTTGGGTAAGTTTGTTCTTTGAACTTTTTATGCAATGATTCCACTACCTTCAAACACCTCCGTCGTAAATCGTAGCGTGATGCATCCCCAAACCGCCTTATGCGGTCACTTTAAAGGGCAACTCCGCTTCATTCTGGGTTTTGAAAAAACAATGCAGTCCTCTTCAGTATCACCTAGGAAGACCACACGTCAAATATTGCGACGCAGTTCTGTCTAAATGTTTCTTAAACGGTCCAGCAAACTTTGCAACTCGCCAAGTTGCTGAAATCGGCTGACTCGAGCGGGCGAATTCAGGCGCAACCAACAGCGCAGTCAAGGCTACGGCATGGGCGGAGCCAACATTGAGCTAAACGTCATCTTCATGGCCCCCTTTTGCTTGTTTTTACTTCTCCGATTGAGCGTAGCGCATGACGTCAGCAACGTTGCCCCTCTGCGCTCAGCGGTGTCCACGTGATTGGCGTACGCGCCTGCGCAGTTCGCTTCTTGAGAGCAGACCGGCCGCCCGCCGTGGTCCCGCCGTTACCGCCGTCTTTCGTGTCACAACCACTGTCGTCGTCTCACCGTTTGTGATTATTGTCTCTCGGAGTTTCGTCCGCACTATGGACACCACGTGCGCAGACTTATGCCGCAGTTGTGCAGACGTCGTCGAATGCCATAGACACCAAAACGTGGCGAAGAGTGCGGTGCAGAGCAGACGACACTCGCGCCTGCCACACGCCCGTCCCCATCCCGCCCGTCGTTGGGCCGAGGATCACGTGACATCTCGTACCATGTGATGGCCATGTACTTGGCGGCCCGAGGCCAATGTTGCCGGACGGCGCCGAAGTTTCGGTTTCGATTTCCGCTCGTGTTTAAAATTAGATTTAAAATATATATCCCATTTTTCGCGAAGCAAACGACGTAGTGTCTTTTACTGGGGCTTTTTGATTCGAAATCACTCATTATCCCGAAATCTCCGGAATTGAGCGGAGTTGCCCTTTAAAGGCTTCACCCAGATTCAGAACCTTAAAGCGATGCTGAATCGAAATTTGGATTTCACAACATAAGGTAGCCAAAGTGTTCAATGGGGCGCCACAAACCCCGAAACACCACTCATAAAGCGATATTTCAAACGGATGGCTGTATTTTTGTAAAATAAGGATTCAGCTGAGTGAGAATCACGACGTCGCGTTTCCTGCAGGATAGTTTTCGTGTCCTCGCGGAGTCAAAGCGACAAGAGGAGGGAACTAGAATCGCGATGCCACGGGCCTTTTTGGCCATTGTTCAAGCGTGCTCTTCTTTCACAAAGATACGACCATCCGTTCGAGATACCGCTTTATGGGTCATGCTTTCGGGTTTATAGCGCCCCGCCTAGCGCTTCTGCATTGCTTTCTGAAATCAAAATTTTGCTTCGGGATGTACACTTAACAATTATATTCGGCACATATTGAACAAAGAATTACCTAACTTAACAAATAATCTCAATTTTTTTAGTTGTAATAGACCGATTTCACAGGCCAGTTTGGCAAAGCCACTGCTGCCACAATGCATCGAGGGAACTTGGGTCTTTCTGCACATGCCCCAACCTCGCTGGAGCTCTGTGCATGCAAAGCACGAGACGGCACGAGGTGTTTCAAGCACTGCCGCCTGCCTCTTGTGAACTAAAGTTATGGCGGCTACACACATGCACTGAACGCTAGGTGAGATCGGTCTATTCCACTAAAAATTAAAAATAAACATACCAACAGGGCCTTATCAATCTTTCATGAGTCTTGATTGTTTCAAAAAGCAACATGTCCTCTATACTCTGTTTCATTATGGTAAGTTACAGCTCAAGAGGATAGGGCGAGGGGAAGGAAGGCCGGGGAGGAGGAAGCAGACAAAATGCTGGAGAGGAGGAGGAAGTTCCCCTCTCCTCTCTAGCATTCCATCTGCTTCCTCCTCTCCTCTCCAGCATTGCGTCTGCTTCCTCTTCCCCGGCCTTCCTTTCCCTCGCCTTACCTTCTTGAGTTGTAACAGACTATAGTTACGTGGAGTACAGACGAAGGCAACGCCAGACGAGGGGAGAGAGCCCAAGCACTAGGAAGGCTGGGGAGGAGAGAAACCTACTCTCCTCTCTAACGCTCCTAGTGCTCTCCCATTCTCCCCTTCTTCTGTCCCGCCTTCCTAGTACTTGCCCTTTTTTTTTCTTTTTGCCTGGCATTGTTTCGCCTACACTGTACACAATTAGTGACGCGGACTATTAGCAATGTGCGCGACCAAAGGCGACACTGTGGTTGAGGTTTGCGATTCGCCGAACCTTAGCTTCCTGTATACTGATAATGCTTACCCAATCGCCGGCTAACAGGGAGGGAAATCCTGTCAATTACAGGGAGGTAGAGGCAAATATTGCCAATCAGGACAAGGCAAATTTTGTTTGTGACGTCACGGACGGAAACCAAGAAAGGGCACTACCGAAACATCTCGGAGCTAATAGAAGTGGAGCATAAATAGCCCTGATGACTGCCCGGTCCAGTTCTCTAGCTGTGCAAGGGCCACTAGTTCTCTCACTCAAACTGTGCTTTCAGCTCTTCATTCTGGTACTTGGGCCACAAGTTGTGCTAGCAGGCTTGCAGCACCATCTGAAGGAGTTGAAGGCCCACTTCTGAAAATACAAAGCATAAGGGAAGCCATCACTTAGAACAACAAAAAAGAATACAATCATACAAATAATTAGAGTAGAGCTTTGAAGATTCATCTCAACCACCCAGGTATTGTGAAGATAGATGGACCTTGCAGCACAGTAAGCCTCAGTCAAATTGCAGGCACCTCGGTCTGGTTTACAACCTGATAACTCAGGATCAGAAAACAAAAACTTGCAACAAAGCCAAGTTACAATTAGTGACCAATAAGACAATCACCTCTAAGTATTTAGAATGCATTGACAAAGAAGATGAGCACGACCATAACAACCTGCTTGACCAACAATACCAAGTTAAGTGTCTGTCAACCAACCAATGCTCTTATGCCCTTGATGCGCGACAGCAAAGCGGCGTGCTGTATCTTGGTCAAGTTAAGCGGCACTCGAAGGCATACGCTACAGTGCGAGTCAATGGAGCAAGCGCGGGCAGCCGAATCGCAGCGCACTCGGCTCTCGCGTCGAGATTGTTGATTCAGAGCTCTGCCTACCCCTATGACATGTGCGCGGGTGGTCATAAAGGGCTTCTCTCGACTGCACGCAGGTCAAATAAACCAAAATGAACAGCTAACAGCGTGATAGGAATCGGTAGCAACAATTCACCCGGGAAACGACGCACGAAGCGGCGTGTTGTCCGTCAGCACCCCCGTCGAAAAAGGCGAAATAAAGACAGAAATGCAATATATATACAAGAAATATTGCGCGCAGAAGGGAATAGAAACACTTAGGAGCAATACAAAATATACTGGAATAGATAAAAATAGGTAATGGAATCGAAAAACAGAGAATTAAAGGGATACTTCAACGAAATTTGAAATATTCCCGTCGTGTTCAAAAATAGGTTGAATATGATCCACAATATCCGTAAATGACAATCGCCCGTTTGTATTTTGATCCTGGTGGCTGTATTTTTCGTTATAAACGGCCCACTCTGGCAAGCGCTCGGAGAAGGCCCAGCGCAATCGTGACGTAAATCGTCTCAAACGAGCAAAGCTACGGCGAGGCTGACGTCGAGAGGATGGCCTAGTCGGTCCAGCCACCGAAGCGGCTGCTTTTGTACGAATTTTGAGTGACGGGTTAATCTTCTATAATCTTGTAGGGGGACAATAGCGACTTCTGCGACACACAAAAAGGATTCTCGGAAAGAGGGGAGTTCCTCCTTCCCCCTTCTCTCGTCGTGGCCGGAGGCGAGACGATTTCCGTCACTAGCTCTCAAGGTTCCTAGACGAGCATTACAAACGAGGCGTTAGCGACATCCACCAGGTGCTCTTTGCTAATCGTTTAATTCGTTTTGAAATTCCTTTTCGAGACTTTTTAACAAGATATTGGTATGTTCCATGTGATACTGCTCTTTTGGACACATATAGACCAAAAAATGAGCGCCGAAATTTCGTTGTAGTATCCCTTTAAGAGGAGACAAGCGACAAGGCAATGCAATCTCAAGGCAGAGCGGCCAGGCGACGGACAGTCTCTCCCACGATTCCTCGCGCGCGGGCCGGGGCGCTTAGGAAAATTGCAAATCGTCTATTCTGACCATCGGGTCCTTCCAAGACGGTTCGAAAGCAGGATACACAAATTGAAATCATCCGCATACTTAAAGGACAACTCCGCTCAATTCCGAAGATTTCGAGATAATGATAATTTCGAATCAAAAGCCCTATACTTCGTTTCAGCTTGGGTCCAGACGCAGGCGATGCTACAAGCGCGAGCTCCGGGCTTTCAGCGTCCCTGCCAAGCACGCGCGCTCGTGCAATGCAAGCACTGTTCAGGGCCACACGCTCGCGCTCGTAGCATCGGATGCGTCTGGACCCAAGCTGAAACGAAGTATAGTAAAAGACACTACGTCGTTTGCTTCGCGAAAAATGGGATATATATTTTTAAATATAATTTTAAACACGAGCGGAAATCGAAACCGAAACTTCGGCTCCGTCCGGCAACATTGGCCTCGGGCCGCCAAGTACATGGCCATCACGTGGTATGAGATGTCACTTGATCCTCGGCCCAACGACGAGCGGGATGGGGGCGGGTGTGTGGCAGGCGCGAGTGTCGTCTGCTCTGCACCGCACTCTTCGCCACGTTTTGGTGTCTACGGCATTCGACGACGTCTGCACAACTGCCGCATACGTCTGCGCACGTGGTGTCCATAGTGTGGACGAAACTCCGAGAGACAATAATCACAAACGGTGAGACGACGACATAGGTTGTAACGCGAAAGACGGCAGTAACGGCGGGACCACGGCGGGCGGCCGGTCTGCTCCCAAGAAGCGCGCTGCGCAGGCGCGTACGCCAATCACGTGGACACCGCTGAGCGCAGAGAGGCAACGTTGCTGACGTCATGCGCTACGCTCGATCGGAGAAGTAAAAACAAGCAAAAGGGGGCCATGAAGATGACGTTTAGCTCAATGTTGGCTCCGCCCATGCCGTAGCCTTGACTGCGCTGTTGGTTGCGCCTGAATTCGCCCGCTCGAGTCAGCCGATTTCGGCAACTTGGCGAGTTGCAAAGTTTGCCGGACCGTTTAAGGAACATTTAGACAGAACTGCGTCGTAATATTTGACGTGTGGTCTTCATAGGCGATACTGAAGAGGACTGCATTGTTTTTTCAAAACCAAAAATGAAGCGGAGTTGCCCTTTAAGTACTGGTAAATGCATGCTCGTTTACCATCTTGGGGCAGTCTCGGGCTGTAAGGGCAGATGGGGAAGACCCTGACAGGACCGTGACACAGCTGGCCACGCCAAGAGTATCAAGTTGCTGTAAGAGAAGCAAAACGTGTGCACATTAACACATGTCAAGCAAAACATTAAGGTGTTTTACAATAATGTACGCAATTTTAGCCTATGCTAGCACTAATTTTGGCGCTTGCATTAGCGCACGCTGTGCCAGAGTGTTTCAGAATAACGTTTCTCCCCCGCAACGAAAAAGCCTAAGCACCTCGTGCTTGCAACGCCACAAAGGAACAGCAACACTTTTTTTCTTTGCACACGAAATCCTGTAACTTGGGAAAAAACAAGTTCTTGGTTCAAAGTAACATTTTAGATTCGTTTAAATATGAGAATGCAACGTAAGCGGTCGACTGGTAATGTCCACTTGCGTAGCCTAGGCAAGGGAGGTCTCGTGTACTGACCTTCGCACACTGTACGTTCGCCAAGAAACGTTTGTGCGTCGCAAGCAGCAAGTTGCCGGCAATCATTGCCCACCTTGCTGGGTCCTCTTAATTTAAACGTTTCTGATGTGCACCTCCTATAGGAATGCAATGTCGTCCTGCGTGGTAGATCGCAGTCGAGATGATGTGGTGAGGGTCTAGGACAACTCGTCGACGGTCAACTCGTCGGCGGTTCATTCGTCCAATAGGCCGATTCGTCATTAGGCAATTCGTCGCAGGAACACTCGTCGCAGGGGCTAACTAAACGCCGCTTTTTACAAGCCAAAATATTTTTTTTCCTGACATTTTAAAACAAATACTGCGCTATAGTAATCCCTAAAATCCTGCAGGGTAATTGACCCCTAGTGTGCCCTTTCTTGTTGAAAATAACAACTTGTCACTTTCAAGGTGCAGTGCGTAAATTGTTTTTTGGGGGTGCGTGGGGGGGGGGAAGACATGGCCGAGGTGGCTGGGATGGTCATGACGAGGGTACAGAGGGCTGAAGACCCATAACCCTCTTCCCTGGCTACGCCAATGCAGTGAGGGACGGTCACTACGTCGCGCAAGTAACACTGGGGCACGTATTAACCTACCCTGTCCACCCGTTCAAGCCACTTCGCGGCGACAGTCTGCGACGACCTGTTACAAAAAGTAATAAAGGAAATTAACGAAAGGACAATCCCGAGATGGCACATTTTTCAAATTGTCTCAAGGTTCTTTCCTGTTTTCGCCCTCTCAAGATTTTTTTTTTTATTCAGTTTTGTGGCTTAACAAGGGCACTGCGCTCAGTCCAGACATAGAGTAACTGTATAGGCTCGGCTTGCAGAGCCAGAGTATCGCATTTCTTTTCCTTCTGCCGCCAACTCCGTATTGGCGGAGAAGCCGGTCAAGCGGTCACATGCACCGAGCTGGATCCGACCTTCGTGCGGGAAAGCGACCTTCCCGGCGTCGAGTTTCGGGCGGATCATGTTTCTCACTTTGCGTTTGCGAAATATACATCCTATGCTAAAATAGAACGAACTTGAAGGTTCCTTGACCATTCAACATTATGTGTAGCCACTGGATACAGTATAATCGCTTTGTATTATAACGCGAGCGGTGTTTTAAAAATGCTTTCAAAGGCTGGAAAGAAGACGACACGGATGACGATCGCGTAGCTCCCGCATCCGGGGCTCTTGCAGAAGCGACAATAGCTTCCCGCAGTGCGGCCTTGTATCCAACATGGCCACCCTGGAAGCCCCATTGCAGTACTCTGGTCCGCAAGGCGGAGCATATACAGTTACCCTATCCAGACAAATAAAAATTTAGGTCAAAAGGTAAGAAACCACAAAATTTGACCTCGAACTGTCATTTATCCCATTAGAGGAATCGCCCTTCGACAGAACGTCTCTTTCGACGAGTTGCCCTTCGACGAATTGGCCTATTTGACAAATTGACCATCGATGAGCTGGCTGTCGACCAGTTGGCTTTCGACGAGTTGGCCGGATCCTATGTGGTGAACGTCGCACTCACGATGTCTGCCGGAGCCGCAATCCCGGGAACCGCCATTTTTTACCTGTGCTCGTCTTGGCTTTAGCCAACTTCTCATCACGAATCCTCCTCGGAGCAACGCAGACTCTTTGCGAACGCACGCAATTCCTAAAAAATAGCGTACGCAAAGTGCAAAATGTGGTTAGCGTTCGGCGCATGCGCAGTGGCGACGAGGCTATTCTTTGCGTACGCAAAGCTTTAGCGTGCGCATTGTAAAACTGGCTAATAGCTATGTTTACATGAATGCGACTTAGTTGCATTGGCTCCAGTTGTTGCATCGAATGCACTCATATAAATGGCATAATGTACTAAGGAAGTGCATCGCGTTCAAACCGCTAGACCTAGCAACCCAAGTAAAAGAAGGTCGCATCGCATCTTCATATGGGGAGGATTATGGGAAGGAGCTCCTGCAGGAGATAATGCTGAGAACAGGCAAGTAGCCAGAGGGGTGCCCATGCCGCCCCCCCCCCCCTCCCGAGAATCTTTCATTTTTGCTGACGCCTCCTCTCCCCCTCCCCTCATTACAACATTCTGACATGGGCGCCCCCCCCCCAAATCAAAATCCTGTCTACGTGCCTAGGCAAAAACCGTACACAATCTCGGGTGTCCCTCCGTAATTTTCTCTCGAGAACAAACGCAAACTCTTCTTGCCATTGTAAATGAGCTGAATATTGGCGTCTCCAGCGAAATCAGCGCCGCGTAGCGGCAACGCCAAGAAGCTCAGAAAAGGAGGTCGTTTCTGTCGTCTGCTATCGCTGCTTGGTTCTTGTAGGCAGCATAGAAACAAACATTGTTTCCAGTAATTATTTTTATGCTTCCGCCGTGTCATTTTTACGCACTGACTAGAAGGCTCCTACCGTCAAAAAAAATTACCGCATCTCCACGTGGTGAATGATGTTGATTGGGCCGAAGCGGCATCTGCTCTGTTTTCATTCATGTCAGAAAGAGAATGTTTGGTATGGAACATGGTTGTATATGCATTTGACTGCAGCGCCCTCTCATCTATAAACGTTGAGCCAATGCATGCAAAGTTTAACGCGATTATATACGCATTTGACAGCAGCGCCCTCTCCTGTATAGACGTAGAGCGGCTACATGCAACGTTTCATCCATGACATCCCCAGCTCTTGAGTTACTACCACATATCAGAGCCCCCTACTCGTCCCGCAGTCGTGGCCGAGTGGTTAAGGCGATGGACTAGACATCCATTGGGGTCTCCCCCGCACAGGTTCGAATCCTGTCGACAGCGCAAACATTTTTTTCTTTTTATGTGAGCATGGACGCCGGCGGGACGGACGTACGTACAAGGCTGGACCCTAAGGAGCTTCGCCCCTAAAATCGCTTTGCTTTCATATGTAACACTGATCTTAAGCTGCAGAAGGCACGTAGCCGGGGGGGGGGGCATAAGGCTTAAGCCCCCCCCCCCCTAAAATTTCTATTTTGCTGGGACCTCCTCTCGCCTCTCCCCCTCATACAGAAATTTGTCATAGGCGGCCCCCCCCCAGAAACAAAATCCTGGCTACGTGCCTGCGCTGCAGTGAAAGAAATTTATGGGGGTCAGCGTGCTGAACGACAAAAACGACCTCCTTTCGTCCGCCACTTTGCCTGACAAGCGCACCCCCTATAGTTCGCTGGAGTCGCGAATAGCTGAGCTGCTCGGTGAGGGCGGCCCCCGCTATGGCCTTGCGCATCGGAGGTAGTTCCTAGGGTAAGTTGTAAGCAGGAACGGCGTCAAGAGCTCCAAGTGCTGGTACCGCAGAAAAAGTAGCTCCTACCTCAGCGCTGCTCCTGCTTGCACCGGAACCTCTCGTCCTTGTGGTCCAACCATGATAGAAGTAGCGGTAGTGTCTTGAAACCAGTTGGAAACAATCTTGCTCACCATGGCGTGTGCAGTATTGTTCCCTCTGTTCTAGAATGGCGAGGCCCAGAACTCTCAGTGCTTTCTTGCACCCTGTAACTTCTTGCAGAGCATTAAAGACAGTGGTTAAGATATTCATGCTCATCAGAAAGGGCTCCCTCCACATGCGAAACACAGGCCAGATAATGTGATTACAAAGTTCGGCTCGCGCCAGAAACGCAGGTTTAACTTTGAGATGTGACAAAACATGGTGCCATCTTAGCGTAGGACTTGATGTGCATTAGCATGAATATTGGCACATCGGCTTAGTTCTGAGAATAATTAAAGTCGACGCACTCAAGTCGCATTTATGTAAACGTGGCAAACCTGGACGAGATAAACGGGAATTGAAGGTAACAATACTAGGCAGGAGACTGCGGGAGAGGGGAAATGAGACAGAGTGGGGACATCAGAATGCCGAGCTTTGGTTGGAATGATTCGTGAGTAGATCTAAACCTAGCTGCCTTTGTCTTCATTGCACTCGCCAAACAAGTTAGAACGCGGAACACCAGCATCTGGCGTTTTGCTCTTGCATCAGCATGTGTTCGACACATGTAGTGCAGACCAAAGCACCTGGCGTTAGGTCAACCCACTAATCATTCCAACCAGAGCTCAGCGTCCTGACGTGCTCGTACACTCTTGTCTCTTCCTCTCTCTAAGTTGCTTGGCGCATTTGACATACTGAAACCCGTGACAGGTAAAGGATAAACAGCAAATCGCCCCAGGCCACAAGTATACTATACTTCGTTTCAGCTTGGGTCCAGACGCAGCCGATGCTACAAGCGCGAGCTCCGGGCTTTCAGCGTCCCTGCCAAGCACGCGCGCTCGTGCAATGCAAGCACTGTTCAGGGCCACACGCTCGCGCTCGTAGCATCGGCTGCGTCTGGACCCAAGCTGAAACGAAGTATAGTAGCCCCTTCTCTTGGCAAATAGCACGCGCTCGCCGGGCGGATTCTTGCGCCGCTCGTAAATCTGGAGCCCGTACAGCGCTCGCCGAGCGGCCGCGTTTTCAAGTGCGCGCCCGGAGCAGTAGAGGGCCTCTGAAAACGCTCCAACCGATCCGCGGGAAACTGGCGAAGCGCGTCGAGCGAGCCGCATAAGTTCTCTGCGCTGCTTTTTCGGAGGAGTTTAATCTGAAGTCACTCGCAACATTTCAGTTTCAATATTTGTGTTGGCGATGTTGTGGCAGTCACGAAAGTGGTTGTGCGAGTGCCACTTCGCAGTAGACAGTTACGTGGATATCTCAGGAATGCGGTGCTGTTACAAGCGCCGTTACGAGCATCGAAAGTAGGCGATGCGATACAAGGCGGTGCCGTCGCTCAAACACGAAGACGAGTCCGAGTGCGAAACAAGCGCTCGCTATTTGCCAGGAAAAGGGGCGATAGGTTAAAGCATAACTCAGCAAGCCCACGGCAACAGTGGAACACTTCCGTTCTGAACAAAGAAAACAGTTGTGCTTACCGGCCGTTTCAACTTTCCGTAGCCCTCCCGCTGCCAGCGAACGGTCACTGACTAGACGCGGCGTCTCCCAGATACCGTTTGACACTCTTGAACAAAGTACTAGTAAGAACAGTAAGAAACATTCGCAATTGAAGTTGTTAAAAGTGAAAAATGAGCGCGAACGTCAGAGCAACAACCGACGACTCCGACGAGCGCAAAGCTATGGACGCCCGTGACAAGAAATGAACGGGGAGGTTTTTTGGTAACTAGCGCCACCTGCCCTATGCACCCTGTTTTGGTTTCGGTTTCAAACCCGAAAAGAGAAAATCGCTTTATCGGATACAAATATTACTTAAAAAACCACTAGAATCATCAGGAACCTTAATTTGAAAGGTACATTGGAGATAATTCTGTCTCGTTTTGATACAAATTCGCTCTTTATTTTTTTTGTTGCAAATGATGCCGTAATTTTGAACATAATTATTTTTGCACGTGATTAAATATAAAGATGGGCGACTTTAATTGACAGTATGATTTAAGTTGTTTGTGTGCCTAAATTTTGTTACTTTGCCTGTTGATATTTGACAAACATTTTACGCCATATCGAAATAAAAGGGCACGGCGAGATTGATGCGTTTTCCACCCATCGCAGATAACACGCCAGCTCGTTGTCCTTCTTGAGCATTGCACGGCGATCCGGTAAGCGAACAGTTCCAAAGCAGTCTGCCAGTGCCGTAGCCAGGAAATGTTTTCATGAAATGTTTTCCTTTGCTGAAACCATTCAAAAATAAAATAAACATTATTCAGGAAAGAAGAAAAGAAATTGCATAAACACACTTTAAGTTACTATTTTTTCTGTTTCTCGGGAGACGAAAATTCAACCTTTTTTTATCTCGTTCTTCCGATCTTTAAAGAGGGGAACTTTAATGTGGAACAACGAAAAGACGCAATCACAAAATATAATAATGGGCTTTGAACAAAAAAAAAAAAAAAGTCCAGACAGGCTCGCAAAATATTCCCGTGCGTTCACTTCTCTGCGGAACTCTCGGATATACAATGACTGAAAACCACGACAGGGTGCCAAAGAATAGCGAAGTTTAGAATACGATTAAACATAAAAACTGCAATGCGCACCGGGGCAACGAGCAATGAGCAGGAACTATGAGCGTGACGCTCATTGTTCCTGCGCACACTCTTCAGAAATGATCGTGCTATGGTCATGTTTCGGGTTCTTTCCGTTCTTCGTTGTCGTTTTACGACAAAGTGGCAGAGAGAAGTAGCCGTTTCTATCGTTTTGTGGGGTCTAAACATTTAGTGGAAGCCGCCGTCGGTCACAAGAAAGAAGCGAGAGGACCCTTTCGGGGCTGTCTTGGACGTTCCCGTGAATGTTCAGAAGCGCAACCCCTATACTCCGTTCACCCTTAGCTGAGACTATACTTCATCTCACCTTAGCACGGACTAACTGCGAAGGCTGTGCAAGCGCGAGCGCGTAGCTTCCACTGCTTTGACTGGAGCACTCGCTGCACGAGCGCTCGTGCAGCCGCCGAGGCTTCATCCAAAGCCAATAGCTCGCGCTTTTGGCACGCGCGGCTAACAATAGTCCATGCTAAGGTAAGACGAAGTGTAACAGCTCCGTCTTCAGCGCGAGCTTTCTGCCCTTGCTGACACAAGCCTGAACGCGAAGGCGCGCGCAAACAAAGCCCAGCGGCAGCCAGCGAGCTCGCGCTGAAGGCGGAGCTTCTGGTCTGAGCTTAGAACGGAGTAGCAAGCGCTCCTGGGACGTTGAAGCTCTCAGGCACGTCTCAGGTATTGCTTCCGTCTTCGGAGTCTCGAGAACGAACGTTCCGCCTCAGCGGTGCTAACGGGCATGGTGGCCAGGATTTGCAGCAGGCGGTTTACATTAGAGTACAAGACCTGGGGACCAAGGCAAGTTGTCTCTACCGCCGAGACGCGCTAAGCGGTGCGGTCCCTTCACATATGTGTCCAAACCAGAACTTCCTCAGACAGTTTGTTTAATGAAGCGAATGCTCCGCACAGACTGGTGATTTGCCCAAAACCGAGGATTGCGACATTGAAACCGACGTCGCATGGCCATGACATCGCTCTCGCATAGGGCGGACGATGCTGCCTGACGTGAATGTGCCGACTCTGTTGGAGACGTTGATGGCACGCTTGAAGTTGTAGGTCAATAATTATTCTTGAAAAAAAGCGTTAAGCGAAAGCTTTGGCTATTGAACTGATTTTTGAGAGTCTATATACGTAAAGGAACTTTCACGACTCACGTGTTGAACGCAAGATTACAGACATCACCCACTGCAGCGATTAAAGAAGTAACAGTCGTTTCAGCTTCCGTCCGAGCGCAGCCAAAGCTACGTGTGGCCGGTGCACTTTTGCCTGCACTTTTGTATCACTCCGCTGCACCGCTGGTCGTCCGCGCCGCCCGCGCTCGCCAAGTATTTCGTCTGCTACGGGTGTATCAACGGTATCGTCTGCTACAGGTTTAAAAAAGTGCCCTTTCACGTTCTGAAATTTAGTCCCAGGGGATGTCAGTACGTAGGCTGGCCGCTGGCGTCTGTGTCCGAGCTTTCCACCTGTTCGGCATTTCGGCATAGGTTCGAGATGTTTGTTTGTTTCTTTATTTAACTCTGGAGAGTTGGGTCACTGTGAATCAGGCGTTACGCCCATACCGAAAGGTTTACAGTGCCTCTTTAGCAGAGAGGGGAAGGAAATTAAATATTCAAAACAAGGGGGGGGGGAGAGTCACCGGCTACATAAATGCCCGATGACCCGGCCGTTGATGTTTCCTTGTATTGTCTGGATATACCAGGACTCGAGGTGCAGTCCTTTCCACCAGCTTCTCGGCGTTCAATGTGATCGGCAGGTAAAGGGTTGCCCTGATTTCGTCACGTATCAGTGAATTGTAGTCGCCCGGACGCTTTTCTTGTTTACAACGCATGCATTCGCGGTACGACGCGGCTGGAGTCTCCTGCCGAATTTGAAAGTAGGCATTTATCACGACCTCTCCCGCCTGACGCCCAAACGTGCCTTTGCGAAAGGACGTTTTGAAGCGGCTTCTTCTTCTTCTTGAGCGTTGTGAATGAATAGGATAGGGGGGAGGAAGGAGAGGGCCAATAGTGGATGCACACCTGGCGCGTTCGGTTGACTCGGTGAGGAAAGCAGCGAAGCACATGATTCGGCAATTACGGAAACAAAATCAAAAAAAAAACAAGCGCTGCAGCCGTGTTGCCAGCGAATGTACGTGTTTTCACCAAACCACAGGCATTTACATATAAAAATAAAAACATAAACTTCAGATATTTAATTCCTTTAGTTGCAAATCATTCTCAACAGTACATATCTGGAGTATTGTGCAATGTTCCCGTACAAAACAGTTATTTAAAAAACAAATTATTTTTGCGGACTACTTTGTGGTGCGTAGGGACGCTCTTCTCGAAGTTGCGAACCGTCCCTCAGCCTTCGGCTGCGCTCGGACGGAAGCTGAAACGAAGTATAGGTACGCTTTGAAACCAAAGAATTATGAGCATTCCAAAGTGGCTTCGACGGTGCATATGCTGCCGCTTTTCGCTCCCGATTCTTTTTTTTTTTTTACATTTTGGTTGGCGTATTACTGAAACTAAAGGAGTACAGGCGAGTAACCCCAAAAACAAAGAAAAAACGGGACGAAAAAAAAAAAGAAAGCTAAGCTGTTTGTCATTTTGTCGTCCGGTTTGTAGGGTTGTAGGGTTTGCAAAGTCAGAGTATTGCTATTTTGAAATTTTGTTTCGCTGCCCTGGTAGTGGCGTGGAGTCCTTGAGACTCAAAGAGTAGGGGAACTTTAGTCAAGCCGCCTGCCTTTTCCGAGGCGAGGCCAGCGTCCTTCGAGGTCAGGATTTCGCGGCTTATGTGACGTCAGGAGCGGAGTCATTCGCACCTGCGAGCCTGAAGAAAGGCTTTGGTTGCTAATAACACTGTCGAGTTCGGCGAGAGCTCTTCGGAAAGCCGGAGCCGGACTTGTAGTTCTCACGCTCACGCAGTCCACGGACAGTGTTGCCTTCTTCGTTTTGCTTTGGAATGTTGTGGGTCCGGCCCCTCGCCGTAGAGGGTTGTCGAACAGAAAAAGAAGCACACACAAAACAAGAAAAAAAAAACTGGCAATGAAAAAGGGAAAAAAGAGTCATAGTACAGGCTAGCTGGTGGAAGTCAACCATTTCGTCGTTTACCCTGAGACTGGGTTTTTTTTTAGAAGAGCAAAAGTAACAGTAACCTGTCTGTTTAGAAGAGCAAAAGTACAAAAGTAACTTGTCTGTTTTTCTGTTACTTTTGCTCTTCTAAAAAAAACCCAGTCTCAGGGTAAACGACGAAATGGTTGGAAAAGGGAAAGAGGAAAATCATGAAATTTCGGGGGTGTTTCGACCCTTGAACACGCACTGGCTACGCCACTGTCTGCTTTACCACCGCGGCTAGCGCGCTCCGACGAGCTGCCACTTTGCGCATGCGCGTCTTCGTGGCAACCGCGTCGTCTTTACACGTACCGTATGTCGGCTTCCCAGTTGGTACCTTTTCGTTCTCGTGGTTTGGACACGCTTCAAAACAACGATTCGGGGCAGTGGTTAGCAGTTCGAAAACAAACAAATGTTGGGGATAACGAGTGCAGACCAGCATTTATTTTCTCCAAAATCTCACACAAATGTGACAAAACAGAAATCACACTATCGCGTTTGTCGAAGCTAGCTGCTTGGCAGATTTGCCGGAGTCGTGCCAGGCGACTCTGGTGATTCCGCCGGAATGCTTCGATGAAATCGATATGCCACAGCGACCTCATTCTGACAGAAGGCCAGTCTGTTATCATCATAGTAGGCTTTCACCACGCCGATTCAAGAAACTGACATCGAAGAGAACGGACGAAGCCTAATTACGCAATGTACGCGTTTGAAATTGTAGCGCACTTCACAGAAACTTTACGAACAATGCAAAATTCAGTCCCACTTTCATCGCGTACCGCTACTATCGTTTACCTAGCCGAGACACTCCAGATAAAAATTTCTGGCCGGCAAATGGTTCAAATGTTTCACTGGGTCCACCGTTCTCGTACATTCGATGACACTTGTTTCGATCGGAACGGCGGCCAATGCGAACGACTAGCACATAATAAAATATAGCACACACATTAGGTCATACTTAATTCTAATAAACTCTACCTTTGGCGCGTCATGGAGCTTCCCGCTTTTGCCGGCACCTCACCAACCACCACCGGCTGTTAGGCCTATGGGCCCGAGCTCGTTAGAGATAGGCCTAACGGCGGTAGCACATCCTCGGAGCAGTCCACGTCCACGCGCACAATCGCCCAGTCGAGCGCACGAACGTTAAATATGCACACCAGCACGCGAAAACGTGGACAGCAGACGACACACGGCACGAACGGCAGGTTCAGATCGCAGAAATGAGCACCTCGAGCACCACACTGGCCCCAGCTGCCCCGAATTCCCGAATGGGGCGCTCGCGCGTGGGCTTCTGGGTAGTCACCGCCATCGGGCAGCGCTCTCCGCGCTCGTCGACAACGCGAATAGAGCATTCTTGACGGCGTCATGCAGTGTTCGCGCTCGTCACTACGAGTGCACAAAAATTGAGAAAGCTGCCACGCGCCACCGACCTGTACGCACCCGAACTCGAGTAAACCAAGAAAACACAACCTACGTATCCATCCGTGGATCGCGCCGTGTTTATTTACTTTTTTCCTGCTGTGGCTTGGAATCGGGCAGAAATCTGGCCCCGCCAGGTACGGACGCAGGTATTTCGAGAGAGGGGGAAGGGGGGGGGGGGTCAGCGTATCAGATGTTTTTTTAGAACACCCCTCACCCTCCCCCCCCCTTTTTTTTTGTTTCCCAGCCCTAAATTTTTAAGCATGCACAAATCAAGAGGGGATCAGAACATCCGGACAGACCCCCCCCCCCCCCCACGCACACACACACCCCTTAATCCGCCACTGGGCCCCGCCAACGGCTCGCTTATCCTTTTGAGATTACGTGAAAGCTTTTTCGAGAGGTCGTTGGCTGTGTTTTTCGTGAAAACCCAGGGAGATGCAGACGAGCGTTTTTCGGCCCTGTTCAGACGTCGAATCCATTTCACGAAACTCGTTTCGCGAGTCAAGATGCGCCAGAAAAATGCATCGCGTGAAAGGGCCTTAAAACAACACACAATGGTTGCACTACACTCGCGTCTGCCCGAAAAGAACTGGATTGTCTTCTGCTTCCCCATAGTACCCTCAACCTTTAGGTATTCGCAGATTGAGCGAAAAGTTCGTATTTTGTGATTGGTTTTTCACTGATGTAATATTTGGTGTTCGCCGGCGTCGGAATTTCTGACAAAAACCATCCCCAAAACGCTTTGGACCCATTATAACGTCCTCTCCCACGACGGGAAACCCGTTGGTGCAAGAGCCGGGACTGGGCGGGACGGGGGAAACGTCGGCTGCGTCAATGGCGGCCGATCTCCCGCAGACGGGTGGACGGATGGGAGTATTTTCAACTCCCATTTCGTCTTGCGGCGTGTTGACGCACAAGAACTCCAGTTTAAAATGGGAGTCAAATCAGGTGATGTCGCTTTTATACCCCGTCCCTTAGCAACCAGAGTAAAGTGGTGGTTTCTAGTTTCTATACTCCCATGTGCGGGAGTGAATGCTTTAGGCTTGGGAGTTTAATCGGCATCCGATTCTTTAAAACTCCCATCCGGGCTACTTCTCGTTTACAGTGTAGGAAGCTGCTGATGCGCTGGGGAAAATATGGTTAACTTAGGCTGCCAGTCGAAATATGTTAATTCGAAAAAAACATCCCCTACCCAGAGGCAACACTCACAATACACTTTGAACATATACAGTAAAATATGCCTATTGAAGTGCCACGTGCAGGACACCAAAAACTGCTTTGAGTCTTTCAGCTACGACAAAAATCAAACTCCAAGACTACGCGTCCCAGATGGACGGCATCGGTCAACCAAAATATTGCTTCATGATGGACAGCGATGTTGAACATAACGCTCACTACTGCCGGATACGAAGGCGTTATTGACTCGAATCTTTTCTCCGGCCACACAATTAATAATGCCCTCCCCCAATTTCTTCTGTTATATACTTGTAGCGTGAGCTACACTGGCCGAGATTGAGCAGTTTCGCGTGGCTCTCATAATGAGCCGTGCTCATTATGCGAGCCGTGCTCATTATGCGGAGCGCGCGGTGGCGGCGGCGGAGCTCCGCATAATGAGCACGGCTCATTATGAGAGCCACGCGAAGCCGCCGCCACGCGCTCCGCCGCCGCCGCCGCCCGCGCCTCGCCGGTCTGCGCATTCCAGAGGAGTGACGTCATAGCCGCGGCAGACGCACCTGGCGCCGCCGCGTGTCCAGCTGTGCGCCTCCGTTGCGCAGTAGCAAAGTCTGACGCTTCACCGGAGCCGCTTAATAGCGCCTCTCCTTTTGTGCGCATAAGCTCACGCTACGTATATCCTGGCATAGCCGAGCTAAGCCACCGCAATTTTTTTTTTACAGACAAAGAGTTCCTTTTTGCCCTCCTGATAATAACATTTATAATGTATTTGTCGGGGGCTGGTCCATGACTTTGATACCCGATGTCACATGCCTGCTTACTGCCTAATTTTCACCAACTAAAGTCTCTGGGATTGTAGGCAGGGTAATTCCTGCCCTTGCCCAAAACGTTTTCAAAACTTTAGCCATTCCACACAGTGAGCTGCCTGAACCAGAACGCCATTCGAATATGCCGATCTTAGTTAGCTGTAACACGCGAGAGTGAGACTTCTAGTTGCCAGTTTCCTACCGCAGGCGATGCCGAAACCTTTACGCGAAAGCAGGAAGACTATCCTCTACACTAAGCTTCTGCAGTGTTTAATACTAAAACAATTTGCATTTGTATTATCCCTTTTCCGAATTATAAAATACAAATATTCCTTAAACTTGTAGTCAATCTAGTTATTCCTCTTAAATAGTAACTGCAACGAAAAAATAGTTTTTTTTTTAAACAGCCTAATTTGCACAAGCATATAAGAAAAATTCCGCGAGAAAAAAAATTTACAACAATATTTATTGCGTGAGACTGATTTTAGTTTGCGGCTATTTCTTCCGTTTTAAATCAAGAGCCACAAATTTGGTATTCCGTGACGTTTTGCACCAATTGGCTGCTATACTTCTCATTGGCTAGAAGTTTGATTGACAGCTTAGATCTTGGTCGTTAAACCTTCGTTTAATGTTGTAATTTCCTTTTGAGCGGCATATTTTTCTGTTTGAAGAATAACCCATGTAATGAGAGTTATTATTTTTTACAAAAGGTATAGAAGACAGGCACTTCCGCTTGGATACATACCATAACACGTAAAGTTGTCTGAATTGCATGTGTACTGTTATCGTTAATCTTGGCTTGTGATTAGGCCTTTGTAGATCATCTTATTCGTTTTTCTGGAGAGACGCAAACGACGGTCATAACAAAATCGTTTGCATATTCCGCATACATTGCAAAAGCACTTCCCCAGTCTCCATGCGAAACACGGAGTCTGCACCGCCCTGACTTTCCAGTCTTTTACCTGCTTTACTGCGGTTTGTACTTGCTAGTAGGTATGCCTACTTAAACTGCAACTTGAAACTAGGGGCAGTGCCAGAGAGGAGAGAGACAAAGTTGGGAAAGCTTGGTCGCCCTCCCCAATTTCTGAACTCTCAAGTGATTGTACCAAAATAAATGCACCAACGCCTCTTCCCAAAATAAAGAAGAAGCACTATGTTCACTACGTAAAAAATGCTCTGAGTTCATGCATATGTGGGCAGGTAGGAAATCTTGCCCAAATTTATTCACACCGCATGATGAGCGCAACAAACTCGCATGAGATTTACAGGAAAATATCGGTGGTGACTTAAGTTTCCCTGAAATTTTGTATAACCGGTCGTTTGCAGGACCGAATCATTTACTCGAGCGGTGTGCGTAGTTGTGTAAACACGTCGCTGTGCAAACGCACTCCAAAAACACGAAGGATAAAAACGACAGATTTAAGACAACAATCCGGAGTCCATTGTTCAACTAAAACGACGTAATTTCGTTGGAAATGCCCCGCGGCTTTTTACTCACGGTATACGCCGCGAATTTTTTACATTTTGAAACGAAACGAAAAAAGATTTACTTTTAAAAACGCTCGCTGCCACAGCTCGCTGCGTCCTCCCGGAGCAGCTGGACCGGATCAGCTGCCGATGACGGGACTGAACCCGTAGAACCTCAACCTCACAACAACCAATTTCCGCGCCGTGTTAGTGTGGGTTTCTACTTCCATTCCCCACACCCCACGCCACGAACGTTTCAGTTTTTTGTCGCATCGAACTGTCGCACAAAACAGAACGAGATCGCCGAAGTCAACGCAGCGCTGTCGTAAACGTTGGCTTGTGGTTGCGCACTCGTGGACCCTGTGACTCCCTTCGCTTTCAAAGCACACGCGACGATTACGAATGATACTTTCCGTCTTCCGGGAACATCACAGGGGCACTTCTCAGGTTACGTCTTCACTGCATGTGGTCGCAAACCACGGGTGCGTATTTTCGGCACCGATTTGAAGTCCAGGGGCGCGGCCAGTGCCGTCACGTACGTCACTGACCGCGCCCCTGGCGTCAAAGAACTCAAAATAAAATCTGGACGTCACGGACTTCCAGATTTTATTTGGTGTTTTTGACGTAAACACGTTTGATGTTGGATGCCGCCGACTGCATTTCGAAACGCCGGTCGGTCGGCAAATGTGTGCGCGTGGTCAGGTGCTCGGCGGCTCGGTGTACTCTCTGGCGTGTATCGACATGCCGCATGTGCTCGTCGCGTATCAATTGCCGACGTCCAGAAACTGTTTTCCAATATCGTTCGCCCGGTGCCGTCGGTCACTCCTGTTGCAAAAGAAAATTCGTAGGTGACTACAGTACCGTCCAACGGCACTTTTGCAGAGCGTTCAAGTGCCGTCCGACGGTACTTTGCCGACGGTACTCCGCATTAAGTGACGTCCGAAAGTCTCGTATAAAACGAATTGTCGAAACGAGGTTTCCAAAGCTGTGGCGTAGTTTAGCGGTTAAAATGTCTGCCGGATACGCAAGCGGACGTAGGTTCGATCCGCAGTGGAGGCTTACATTTTTCAACATTTTGCTTTGTTGCGGACATTTGCCGATATTTACGACATTTCTCTTTTACGATTAAAACTGAAAAAAATAATGTTGTCAACGACAATGCAATAAGCGCTAGGTAGTTGCTTTGGATCACGCAGCACGAGCGCACCTGCAGCGGTGCAGTCACGCCAGTGAAGGCTACTCGCTCGCCGCTTGCACCGCCTTCGCAGCTATTCGATGCAACGGTGATAATCCGTCGTATTACACACAAGTACAACTCCAGAAAAATGCGTACAAATTTACTGTGGCTGGACTCTGTCGCCTCCGGTACACACAATCTTCATTTGCAACAGGAGTGATGGACGACACCGGGCGAAGTTTAAAAATGGAGAACGTTTAGTTTGATGTTTCTCAGAACGCGACGAGTACAGGCGGCAACGTGGACAACACGCACCAGCTCGGACACGGCCGAGCCGCCGAGCTCCCGGCCACACAACGCCGAGCGACCGACATTTCAAAATGCAGTCAGCGGCATCCAAAGAAAACGGGTTGCTGACGTCAAAATAACGTAGACGTCAAAATAACAGCCTGTTATATTGACATCCGTGACGTCGTTGGCCACGCCCACTGGACATCAAATCGGTGCCGAAAATACTAGCCGCAAACGACGGACCTTCTCGCGTCCCGTCAAAACGAAACAATACAGGCGGCATGTTGGACGTGCGTTGCTAATGCAATCGAAAGCAAACCGGCTGTAGCATCCAGCGTATATCGACGGCACCTATCTCCCCCCCCTCCACCCGTTCCGGCGGCGTTCGACATCGGGAGTCAAGAGGCTGCGTACTCCGCAGCCAAGCCAATCCAAGAGTGACGGGCGGGGCGTACTCCTCCTCCGCGCGGGTCGAAAGAGCTGGAGTTTTTCAAATGTGGAGAGGTTGTGACTCCGACTAAATTACGTCCTGTGGCGTAAATATTGCCAAAAAAAAAAATTTGTTTTCGCGTAAGATTTGTTTTGTGACATGCTTGTCCCAATTAGGTTGTTTAAAAAAACTTTTTTTCTTTGCAGTTATGCTTTAAGAGTTAAGAAACTTGCCTGCTAGTGTAGAAAATAACATTTTGCCCAGCTACAAAACTAGAATGTTACATTGCCGTTGTACATCATCGTGGCTTCCATTTTCTAAAATTTCCTCCTACCGTTTTTAACATTTTATCTTCCTGAAACTTGCTCCCTTACTCCTTAGAAAGGCCTTTGGAGCTCCCTTTTTCAATACCTACACGTTTTATCTGAATCAAACTCTTTTCAGCCAGTGCGAAAGCTCTACTATCGTTCCTATATTGATTTTCTGCTTACCAGTAAACCAGGTAAGTAGAGATCATTCTTTTTCTGCACATGCTCTACGAAAAGACCCAGTGAATACTTCAGGAAAAGCTCGAAATTCCGCCGGATGCTAAGGAAATTGCCGCTCGCTTCAAATGTACCGAGGGATCTACCCTTTGCGATCTGTTCTGTCCGAAATTCAGCGACATTTCCAGCAAGATAAGCTCCTACATATCGGCGCGGATATCCGCATTATGCTGAAACAAAATACCGAAGATTTCAAACTCTTGGCTGATTCGGCGACTCAACAAAAGTACCTTGTTCAGCATCCTCGCATCGTTTTGTACATTCGACGAGTTTAGGTGGCCCCGACGGTGCTTGTCAGAATCGAAATGCGACTGCAATCCACTCCCAGATTCATACCTGTTACGTGGAGTTAAGTTCAAAACCAGAACCGTTTCTCCCGGTGTGTCACATATTATCGACGACCTCTGTGCTCATCGGGTTCCATCTAAGCTCGTCCTCGCGTTCGTAAAGACTGATTCGTTTTATGGAAGTCGCGAACGACACCTTCAAATTCGAACACCTCAGCCTGAAAACGGCCGTACCGGACGTCGGTGGGTTTCAGCAGACGTAAAAATTCAATTTTAATTGGGATCTTTATATGAACGCCTGTATGAGCTTCCTGTATCGACAGAATCGAAAAGACGTTCCGTTCTTTAATGGTGCCTTCTCAAATACTCTTTTCTTCCCTACAACACTTAGACTCCCAAGAGGAAGAGCAGAGTTCATGTCCGATCCTCACAGCCAATGTGAGACTCACCTTCACTTTCAAAAAAGACTTAAATACGATCCTGTTCATGTCAGAAACGCCACGCGTTTTGAAAGATTCACATGGGAGACGGGTCAGGATGGCTAATTGAAGAAATGAAAGAATACGAATTTTATTCGGTGTTTGCAGGGAACCAGTGTACGCGTCCCTGGTTTCGCGGTACATTTTCCTGTGACCAGACTAGACAGGAGAGACCAACCCAGGGTCTTCACGTGCTCGATAGGGCACCGAGAACTTCTTCCGCCGAACACAGGGTTATATTTCTCGTATCTGCAAAGAACTATCCGATTAGTTATTTTGACAGTTTTTGTATGATTCCAATACATGATGAGTTTTATGACTTTATCGGAAGCGTTTTCAGCTTCTTCTACAACAAAAGGAGAATTCAATGATTCAGGTCAAGGACGTGTGGACTGTTCTGTTTCTACGTGGGCGCTTTCCTGTGTTGCGGTGTACTACTCCGTGAATGCACCAAGACGTTCTCGCCAGCCGATCATCGACGGAATAATAATTTTATATCTCTACTCGTGCGGAACAATTTCAACAAACAATTACCCAAGTTAGAGCTACCTTTCCGCAGCCTTTTGTAGCCCTTTTTTGTCAAATAACAAAAACACAAAAAGTAAAGCATGAATAGTTTTATTAGATGCAATCATAGACGTTGAAAACGCTCTACATAAAATAATCAGTTATGAATATACACTCTCAATATAACAAATTATAAGAATACACTGGTACAATGTCATTTTATCGTGGGGCCACATTTTCAAGAGATTGATTGAAAAAAACATATCAGTATACGCTTTCAGCATTTATAATAACAATTTTAAAACGCTTGTTATCGAAGGGGTTCAATTCAATTTGTTCTACGCCGACACTTTTGTTTTCAATTTGAAACTTTGCCATCCGACCGTCTGGGGAACAAGACCTCCAACTGTGATGCTACATTGTTGAATGGCAACGAGCGCACAACCCAACCCACGTTCCTGCGACTGCTCTAGTCGGGCGTTTATATGCCCGCACGCAAGCTGCAGGGCGCAGGCAATGTTCCCCTCGGCCCAGATTGTGTGAACGAAAAGTGAAAGTAATGCACGCTAACGTCAAATTCGCCTTCGGAGTTGAGACGTGTCAGTTTGCGGTTAGTGAGAACAAGGATCTTGTCGGACGAAGGACCAGAAGTCATCCACGTCACGTCCTCATGAATTTTTTGAAAAAGACTTGCACGGATTTTGCCCCTCTTGTCCAGAGCTAAATCGTGTAGACAAAGAGAAGTTCATCTTCGTGACGTCTAAAAGGTTCATCTAAACATTATTTGGCACATTTGCTTAAATCTTTGCACAGAAAACGTTCCTCTCACACCAATTATAAAAGGAAAGTGAAGGGGCTTGTACCCCTAATAAGATCACTGTGAAACCGAAAGAGAAGTCATTAGAACATAAAAAGGGTATTGATACAGGAAGGAGGTTTTTACCTTTGATCCCTCCGGCTCTCTTGGGTTTGTTATCTACACTCGGAGGAAGGGTATTCGGTAAAGCCATCAACGTGTGAAAAAAAGATACCATCTGGTACGTTACAAAGAAAAGCCAATTCCTGACATTTTAAAACAAGACAGGGAAACAGATGACGTCAGACTAAAAAAAAATATTCAGACGCTTTATAAAAGTTTACGTCCGTAGAATCCAAGTTTTTTTCAACGTCACGTATCACAAATTGATTCCCCTTTACGAGAAAACAGACGTCGCAGACGAACGATGTCACGAAACATCGCGACATCGATGCATTTATAAATTGTTTGAGCAAAACAGATAGACAAAAAGATCGATCGTTTTTAAATTTGTCAACCAGCGCTCTACTGCGTCGCTGCAATGACAGCGCAGCAGAGGTTGGTAAGCATACGTGGTAAGTATAAGCGTGGTAAGCACGCTTATACTTACGTGGTAAGCATAAGCAGTACCTGCTTATGCTTACCTTGAATACATGTATACTTAAAGTGTAATATGGACCAAGCTGTTAGCGATACAGTGGGATGGTGAACCTTGAGTGATGCCCGGACAATTTAAACAGTGAGAAAAGCACTTTCGATTTTCTTCCTGTGGCGGCGATAACTTCCGCTTGACCAGCTTCTTGTGTATGTTTCAATGAGCGAGAATGAGCGGCACGTCTTTTAGAGATTTTCTCGGCCGAAATTCAGAAAAGGTATGTCGAAAACCGGACGTAAGATAGATCGGTGTGTGTTTCTGGGCCATACGCGCCAATAAAATGCACTGCGTCTTCTTTTATTTGGGCTCCGTGGAAAAAGTAACCTGGCCCTACGTGACGGCCCAATGGAAACCCTATACTACCACACAAATTGAGCAGCCCTGTCTCTATCTACGGTACAGTCACAGCGATGCCTACGACAGGCCACGGCGAGGTCGTTGGGTCTCGGGTGCGTGAACAAAAGCGTACGGAACCAAAAGCACATCTGACCATTTTGTTCCGAACGTTTTGGAGCGCAGCTCTTAGGCGCCCGTTTTCGGCTTCAGCGGCGTCGCCTGCACACCGTTTACGTCGGCGTTCGGCGTAACTGCGCAGTGCATTATGGGAAATTTTCCCGCTAACTTTGCCGGAAAAATTTCCCGCCAAATTTAGCGGAAACGAATTCCCCGCTAAAATTCCCCGCTCAATTTAGCGGAAAAATTTTCTGCTGATTGGGAGGGCGAGCAGGACAGGATGGAGGGCATAGCCTTCTCTCCGTACCTTTCGCTCCTCCTTCTCCTCAAGAGCTGCGCTTTAATCTCGGTATTACAGGGGATTGCAAACGGCTTTCATTTTTTTGTTCCTTTTTTTTGTTCTGGAGCGCGTGAAATCGCGTCTTCCCGGCTTTACGAGTTCTTGGCATTGAGAGTGCTACGACAGCATTTTGTTGTCGGCTATTTTGCTATTCTTTTCATTTCAGAGAGCGCGTGCAGTACGCTTCGGGTACTACAAAAACCGGAAGTATAAATCGGGTTGTTAACGCTCTCATGTATTTCTGACAATAATAATTATAAAAAAGCTTTGGCGCAGCTTTCTGCTAATGCAGAGCTGCAGAGACCCAAGTTTGGTTCCAGCGGGTGGAGGGGCGATAATTTAGAAGGATTTACCAAAATCAGACGACGGACACACCTCACCATGCTAGGCAGACTACAACATCGACACCCTATGAACAGAGCGAGGAGATATGGAATAAAAACCTATTTTGCTCTCGATGTCGCCAACGGAAGGAGAGAAAGTCGATCCCGTTGCTCCAGTTCACGGATTTACATGTAGCGCCTTCTGGTTATGCGTGAAACAGGGACGAAAACTCCTCCGTGTTCCGGGCGGCAGCGGCGGTAAAACCGTATGAACTGCCCCAAAGTTTAAAGAACAAACCTTTCGGGATATTTTTGAATTTCCAAAGGGAGTAGAGAAGGCTCGCATAACCGATGAAAATGCCCAGACCCCAGCTTCGTCAGAATAATCGTCACAAAATATGCTTGAATAAAATCGAGTGCTGGGCATTTGATCGATTAACCTACTGATAAATCAATCAATGCTTTACTCGCGATTAAAGTTTTGAATCAGTTAATCGGTCGAATTTCGACGAACAAAAAAATAAATATTCAACGCTTTCACCACGACGATGTGAACGAGTACACATGTGTAAAGGCAAACTTCACTTGAAATTTTGACCTAAAGTAAACTGTACCCTACCGAAAAACCAAGTATGACTGTTTACTACCAGGAATATAGAACCAGAAATCTAACTGGAAGTATTTCTGGAAACCTGAAATCTAGATTTCATACAAATTGATATGAAATCTAGATTTCCATACAGTTCCATACTCCAGATATCGAAAAATTGCACTGGCTTTTTCGGTAGAGTAGGGGCAAGTTTTGTAACTGTAAACAAGCTTATACGTGTCCCGGCCACTGTAACGCCCTCCGAGTGTTCGTTTTGCGCAGCAGAGACTTTAGTGATAGTGAAAGCTCGCTAGTGCCGGAGAATATCAACAAAACCTCTTTGCCTTTGCGGCCGAAGCAGATATTTGGAAGTGTGGGTGCGTTTGGACCGCTTTTAGCTACACATCAAGGTTGATTTAAAATCCGAAGTCGTACGTTTCACCGTTTGAAAATATATTCAGCAGAGGCACAAATTTCAATTTTTACTTTTTTGAACTATTAATATGAAAATGAACGAAACCGATAAACCCATCAATTATTCGAATAAAGGGTGTTGATTAACAGGGTTGGAATTTTTAATCGACCCCCACACCTAAACAAAGTTAAGCGCGACACCTCTGGACGCCCACGGAAGGCTGCCGCCCTTTTGAGGTAAGAATGCTTGTTTCAATCTTGAAACTTTTTATAAAATGGGGGTTTCCGTCCCACTACCGACGACAACAAGCGAACTACTTGCCACACAAATTGCGCATGTAATGCGTAATGCGATTATTTGGCGCAGAAGCCAGGGACGTCCCATTTGTAGATCGTTTTTTCCGGCATTCTTCTCCAAACTGCGACGTGAATGAATTTATAAATCGATGCCTTCAAATAAATGCGTTTTTTTTCTATGAAAAAGCTAGTTGTGTCGTCTATTTATCTTCTGGTAATTTTCTATGTAATGAGATGATGATGATGAATGCCGTCATTTCTGCTCCGTTAGGAACGGCCCATCAATTGAGCTAAATAAGCTAAATATATTAAAATGAGCAAGCTTACCATTCGCGAAGAGCCGCCGTACGCTGAGTCGCTTGATGTTCATTTCGTAACATTCGGTTATGAAATAGACGGCTCTAACGTTACGACAAATGTTAGTGTTGGCGCTGTTTTTCATGGCATCAAACTCGCACAACCTTCATTTCTTTTATTTCTCTCTTTCTAACTTTCCGGCTTCCTAGATGTTCTCAAAAAACAAGATCTCTCTTTAATTGCTGAGAAAGTTCTGTGGAGGCACGCAGTAAGCGTGCATGGCGTGAACATCCCATATCCGGAGCAGCGATCGCTTTGATCAAGCCACCTCGTTCGACGCGAACTCTCGGACGAAGAGCTTTAGCTCGCTACAATCTAGCCCAAAATTTTCTTCGAAAACACGGGCAACGATGCCATTCTCACTTATCAGAATATTCTACGGAAAGCCTCTCAGCTGGGAATTAAAAGTTGTTATCGTTGCGCACCGCTAAAATAACAAGAGGAGTCAAATGAAACAAAAAAATAGCATAATTAACGCGAGCGTAATTGGCGTAGCGCGCCCGACGTCTGCGAAGCGTCATAACGGGTTGGGTGACCCGGCGCGTACGGAGGGAGAATAGACAATGTAACCGCGAACTACCCTAATACGGCTCCTGAATAAACACGACACAGCCCAAATACTGCTACTTGATAACTCAAAACACGATGACACACTCATACGTTAGAGGCAACCGAGAGCCAGGCAAGCATACGGGCATAGGCCCTTGGCTTCGGTTGGGCTCGAAGATGGCAAAAAGGTAATGGCCATGGCGTTGGCGTGGCGTGTCAGTGACGTAGCTGAAGAGCTGTCAATAAGGCCACGCCAGCTGGCCGAACTCTCCCCTATATGTGGCTCTAGTCTCACACCTCTGATTTACTTAAAGCGGCCGTCGCGCTCGCTCCCAACCCCACGGAGACACACAAGCAAGAGGCGAGGCTTAATTAAAGGAGCCCTGAACGGACTTCTTCACTGGTTTTTAGTTTCACATTGAACCTGAGCGCACTGAACGTAGTAACTAAATTAAACTTTTCTTGAATATCGCTTTATTGTAAAAGTAATAGCATATTAAAATTACAAAAACAAGCGAAAAAATAAGCTTCTTCACGACGTCCTTGGTCACTTGAGTGGCCGTGAACTGAGGAGGGGTAGTGAGCTCAGCGAGTGCTCACGGCTGCCGCACTCCGTGTCGACGGCTGGAGAGGCTCATCTAAAGCATGTTCTGGATAGGCTGTATGAAGCGGGCAACCAGGGCGGCTTGCATTGCATTTGCTGCGCGATTAAACCCTAATTCGGCAAGACACTTCATTGGCCACAAACGACAGCAAACACGGGGTAAAGGTCAGTTCAGAACTGGAGCCACTTCGCGCTGCCATACAGCCAGACGGCCAAACCGCAAGTCAAACCTGCTCACCGAAGGCTTTCGGAACGCTCCGGAACCGGTCGGATTCTCGAGCCCATATACGACCGCAGCGCCGCCGCGTACATCCGGGACCTTTCTACGCTCGCCACTCGTCGGTGCCTAATTCTACTGCCCCTTTCTAGTATGTGCCGCCTTTTCCACTGCTTGGTGGCGGGTATATCGACGGGTCATTTGTTGTTTCAGTACTTTATAAACTGTATTTGTTTCTTTTATGATCTAAAATACTGAACGAAAACTACTTTCATTATTAACTGAAACGGTTCGCGCCACTTATATTTTGTGTTTCGACTAAAAAGAAGCTTTTAGCGGCTCTGACCAGTTGTAAGCCCAGGACCAAAGACTTCACATATCGCGCGCTTTCGGCACCGCGGAGTTGCCCGCGTAGATGGAGGAGGTTTCTGCGTCGTCCGGTTAAAATATGATGCACTGATATTTAGTTAGTCTCTCCGTGCGTCTGACTTGCCCGAACCCCAAGAGATGTGGAAACCGCAATACAGGGTAGAGGCTTAAATATGATTGCAGGGCCCATTTAACAAAAGGTGAGGTCCAAGGGAGGTTGACAATGCAGCTAAGCTCCCCTACATTTTTTACTGACTGAAAGGAAAGAGAAAGCAAGGTAGTGTTTTGTAGTCAAGGTTTGGAATGTCACCTCTAGTTTGAGGGGAAGAGGAAATTGTGACATCAAAAAGTGCAGGGTTGATGTTGTCAAGTGCGTCACTTGAACGATAAAAACAAATTGTCACCGCCAGGATTTCATTTAAAAAATGCTGAAACGTTCTTCCGAGTGTGAAGTGGGCGCGGTACTACAGACCCACGGCCGCTTCTGCTTTTTTGCTTTTGCTAGGCTTCGACTGTTGTCAATCAAAATGCAAGACGCGAACAGAGCTTCACACACTTTTGCAACGCTTCGCCTAATAATGGAATGTGTTGAGTAGACATGCACACACCAGTCTCGCACAGCGCTCGCTTGATGGCAGCAGTTGCAGTAACGTCGAACCAGTCTCAAGGCGCGTCCAGATATTGGTGTGTGTACCTACGCGCGCGAGTACAATAATCCGCCGCAATCTGCGTTTGCAAAATCGCCGTTGCCTGGTTCAGCTGTGGCAAGCATTCGGCCCGCCTTTGGTCTAGATGAACAAAGATACACCCAAAGTAATATCAAAATTTGCGAAACAAAATTATAACTTGATTTTTTATTTAATTAATTTGCAGACCACAGGCACACCACCAATACCTCATCGGTCATCTTCCTGCAAACATAAATAAACCATCGCCAACTAGACCTGCCCTGATTGCTAGACTCTGGTATTTGTTAGGGAATCGAGACACCAAGATGACAGGAGCAATAGGCTATTTGTACTCCGATCGCGACCGTAGAAAACGCAGCGTAGCGCAGCGCACATGTATACTGATAGGTCGTAGATATCGAGGTGCCGCTCGCCGGCCAATGAAAAGGCGCACGTTATGCGCCACACTGCGTTCGCTAAACTCAACGTGGGAGTATAACAAAGCCTCAACCGTACTATTAGACAGTGAAGCCTAACTCTGACACTTGCTTGGTGATTTGGGAACGAAGACGCCAGATAACAACCGAACGATTCACGCATAAAGCCTAACTGTCACTTGTTAGGTGATTTAGGTGGAGAAATGCCAGAATATATCTTAACTGTCAGGAAATGAACCCGAACTTCGGCACTTGTTTGGCGATTTGGGCCCAAAGATGCCAGATGGGAGCCGAACCCCCATGCAGTAAAGCCAACTCAGGCTCTCGCTTGTCGAATTTGTCGCAAAGAGGCACGATGACAGCAGACCTACCGGGGGTAAAGCCTAACTCTGACACTTCTTTGGCGAGTTAGGGCAGAAATACCCAGACTCTATGCCAAAGGTCAGATTTGGCTTTACTTTGGTTTATTCGGGCTTCTCAGGGACCAAAAGCTCCGAGACAATTGCCTATTTTCAGCCCAAGGCTCTGTGCTACCTGGGCTAAACACCGCTCTTGTACTTCCCCACCTTCTCACCAGTGTGGAGCAACCGCTAGAATGACCATACGTGATGCTCTGGAAACTTTAGCGCAGGGCCGCTTACACTCTTTACTGTCGCAGTGTTCCTCACTACGCTCTTTTGACTTACAAAGAAATCTTCACGTCGGCCTCGTTAAAAGCTGCAAGATGGCGTAGCACCACTCATCGCAAAAAATATCATCTATCCATCTCTTCTGCAACCTTATGAATCCTTCCATAAAGCCTCCAGAAGCTCCTGCCTAAGCAGCCGTACGGGCAGACTGCAGCCTCTCTTAGCACAGCACGCCACAAAGACACCTGCCTGATGGCGGCCGACCAAAACGTGAAATATCTCTACGCCCTGAATTGACTGAGTCGACTCCGACCGACTCTAATGACGACTTAGGGCACTCTGGCGACAGGCATCAAGGCAACTCTCTTCTTGAAGTGCGGGCGCGTGTGCTTACTCTCTTTCTCCCTCTCACCTTGCTTTTTTATTTACACCTACCTGCAAGCGTCATCCTGATCATCATGTTTATGTATCTGTCAAAATCATGCATTCCCCTAGTTTCAATGGCACAGCAGGCCTACATGGTATGGGCTCTAGCCTTTCTGCTATGTCGTGGCTTTTCTGAGCCTGAAATAAATATTTTTTATTATTATTAAGGTGTGCCGGCGGTAGAAAGTCGACCCTTTGGCGGCCAAGGAGCATTGGAGGGATGCCGCCGGGGTTACTCCGGAAGCAGACAATATGGGATGTAAGCATGCGCTTGTGCGGCCCAAATACTGTCCTCGTCCGTACTTAATGAGTTTGTTCAATTGACGACGTCACTGGCCTTGCTTGTGCGTTTCATCAACAACAGAACTGACTACAATAACTGTGCGTCTGCATGCAATTAAACGGGGAAATGAGCGGCGGGACGTGGTTTACCGGAAGTAAGAAGGCGTTTCGTGGAACCCGAACTTTATGTGATGAGGACAGGAAGAAACGCATTTTGACTTCACATAAACCGCGTTCCGACATGGTGATTGAACAGCGTCCATCACATTCTCTATTAGTTTGCATACAAATCATTAGTTCGTTCTTGGTGACAATGAATCTAACAAAACTAACCAGTTAATATGTCGAGGACAGTACTCAGTAAATACGACCGGGGACGCCGTTGGGCGCATAATGGTCCCGCCATCTACCGGGACCATTTCGGACATTGACGTGTCGACTTCTCGATCACTGTCTCGTCTTAATTCCGAATAAAGACAGGTACGTATAAACAAATCAAGTACCAGCAGATGGTATTTTATTTTCCCGACCACTCGGGCTGACGCAGTCGATCACGACGCAAAAACGAACTTGAGGGAGCTAGAAAACACTGCCTCCGCACATAGAATCATATAGAGCGAAAGTTCATCAACATGGCTTCGGCGAGATTTCTAGCCGGAAATACGTCATGCCAAAGCGTCCTATACCATGACATAATTTTATTGCCTGCTCAAGAAATTACTCGATAGCCTTAGTGCAGTTAGAATATTGAAAACAATGGGATAAACATGCTATACAAAATGTTTCATCTTAATTCGAACAAATTTTTAAAGGGCTAGAGTTCGACGTGTATTTTCTGGCTTGGAGGAGGTTAGAAAAGGCAATAACCAGTTATGGTAAGTTAGCTAATTCACCTGAATGTGGTAATTAACCGTTTAATTATTAGTCTTGTGGGTCAGGTTTCAACTGCAGATTTGACGGCAGTTACAATCAGAAGCTAAACCAATTCAAAGACATTTTCGAAATGTCAACGGGCTTCCAGGTATTGACAAATCAGTGTTTCGCGTATTTTTTGCCAGATTCCGAAACACGATGCAGGTAAAGCGCCAAAACTTATGCATGCATAGCAATGTGACGTGGCACGTTTCGAGCACCTCGTCATTATCTCGGCCGCGTGTCCTTGATGGATGGACTGACGTCGCGCTGCCGAGATAATAATGAAGCGCTCGAAAGAAGAACGCATTGGAACGGAAGGTCCGGCGCACTTTCTGCGTCCAGTTTTAAAATAATTTCGCGAAAAGATAAACACGCGGAAACTGATTAATATATACTCGAATATTATTTCTGTAATCTTCAGCACTGACTGTTTTTAAATATTTTGCGCTGCGACTTTACGACTTCCTTAACATACTTATTTTGTGCGTAATAAACAAAATAAAAATAGTGGCATAGATAAAAAAAAGTGCAGCGTCATGTTCAGAAATATTGGCCCTGCTTTTATATAGATTTCTGAAAATACTTAAGCAATACTGCATTACCTTAAGATTAAGTGCTAGTTCAAGAATAATTTACATTATTATTTGCACTAGCTTGCATGATATACCATGCAAATGTCAATAATAATGAAGTTAATCATAATTTGTTTTTAGTCGAAAATTAGCTATTCATAAATACAGCGGATGATCTTCGACTTCAAATTAGCAAGAACTTCCTGGTGCGCGGAGAGCCTCCTACGATGGTGAAATCAAAATTGCATTGCATACATCACTGGATTTCATTAAATTAAGAACACTCTGGCTATGGGAAAGTACCTCTTCAATATAGCTGTATTTTTAGAAGAGTTATACGGCGATAAATTTGCCGTATGTGCCTTGTATTATGATTACATTTGCCACAAACTCAACATTTATTTAACAGCTGCGAGAATTCCGCTTTACGCCAGACAATTCACTTCAGAAATGTCAAATGTTAGATAGATGTTCAGAACCTCTTCCTGGTTCGAAACAGGAAAATATATGTGTAGTTCGAGACAAGCCTTCCGTTTTTCTGTAAATACTGCGTGACAACGTCACGACGTATGAAAATAAAATTATTTATTCGCGTTTCCGCACTTGTTGAACATATAAAACGTGCCGGTTGCTCCAGCTTTTTCACAGCCGTGGTTTCAAGCGCTTCACTGAAATACACCAATATGAACGCCGCTTTTATTGCTGCTTTGCTGATTCTGGGAACCCTGACACACGACGCTATGTAAGTATCTAGTTTTGTATATTTTCTCTAGAAGAATCTCACGCTTCTTAATAACAATTGAGTCCATAAATCAAGAGCAGGTCTGTGAGTCTGGCTTAATGAACTTACAGACTGGGCTCTTACATAGCACGCAGTTAGTCCAGACAGCGATGAAGTGCAGTACCTTTAAGCAAATCTGTTCACACATCATTCCATTAATCGGATGACCTTTACATGACTAATTACTCGCTTAATTAGTTTAGTGCGAAGGCTGATAGAAGCGTTAAGTTCTTGCACAGCACATTCTCGTCGGTGAGAATTGTTCAAGCTTTCTAGGCTTGCTTTAGCCGAGTCGCATGTTTGTGCTCAAGAGTTATTGCACTATAAATGTGCTATGCAGGACGTGGAACACAACACCGCACACAGCAGCTTTTCTGAGTTGCACTGGCGCCTCGGAAGCTAACTTGCCGACGTACAAAAGAAGACAGTATCAGCTTTAGTGCTCTCGACTTACAAAATTGATATAAATAGTGCCGCATATCCTATTTTAATGCGAATAGCATTCTTTGGATACTTCACGCACTTTTCGTCTATGTATCTATCTATCTGGCTATCTAACCTCTTACGCCGCGGGTCGATAAATAAATAAAAAAGACCGGCGCCGGCTGGGATTCGAACCGTTGACCCTTTGATCAGCAGGCAGACGCGCTAACTACAGAGCTATGAAGGCAGTCATTCAACGCACTTTAAACGGTTGTTTATATCTTTACCATAGGACGCGCTTACAGCGCTGTCACAGCCGGCGCGCGTGCGCACGAGGTTCATTCCGCTCGTGAGGCTGAGCACGGCCGCTAGCTCACCCTCTCCCGCGCTCGGGAGAGGGTGATGTAGCGGCCGTGCTCAGCCTCACGAGAGCGGAATGAGCCCTCGTGCATGGAACGCGCGCGCACCGGTAGCTGTGACAGCGCTGTAAAGCGCGTCCTATGGTAAAGATATAAACAACTGCTTAGAGTACCGTTGGTTGAGACTAGCTGAGACGCCAGAAAGTCTGGTCGGTACCATTTTGAGTGTTTGTGCGTATGGCGCGTGCTTTGCTCGCCTTCCTAAGTGACACAAACGCACGTGCTGGGCTGCGGAGATCGTGCGCAGGGCTGTGAAAGTGTCAACAAATTTAGAATCGCCTCAAGAGTGGGCTGGCGTATCTAGAGTGTGCCGGCCACCTGACGAACGCGCATAACTCCGCACCGTTTGATGCTATTCGCATTAACGTAGATAATCATTCCCAAAGGATGGGTTCTGCTGATTTTTATCATCACAGAAACAATAGTAAGATTGGTATGGGGAACAATGTGTATATTTAGGATCTTATAATTTGAAGTATGCTTTGATGCAGTCGCGAAGGGTTTCACTGCTTGCTCTAATTTTTGAGACCATTTGAAGTGGAACACTTCTACTTTAAAAATGTTTCCAATATAAAATTGCAACTATTGTCTTTTTTGAAGAGTGGTAAGCTGGGCTAGTTGGTACGCATTAAAATGATTAAAATGAACGAAAAAGGTAGGAAACACCTGTGTTCTTCTGCAGTTTTCTAACTTTTTACAGGATTTTAATCATGTTTCACTGGTGGCTCCTTTCAAAGAGCAGCTCATTGACTGCATTTTAGATATTATCATGAGCCATGGGTTGATTATAGCCACCGGTAGCACATGAAAGAGAGGGTGTAGCCTACAATGTTCCCGATTCACGTTTTGTGATTTGTCCTTCGGTGCCTCTTATCAGCTACTGCCGCACTCTGCATTGCCTGACGAACGATAATATGATCGCAGGACCTCGCCAGGCTCCAGCTTTTATTAGATTGTCGGTGACTGTAACTTAGAAAAGTTGTCCTTTGAAAATATACTTTCCCCAAGGTAAATAGAAACACGCATTGCTAGATTATGTCTAGCACTCCTCTATTTTGTAAACAAACTTAAAATATACATATTCTGCTATTGTACAACATAACTTGTCTGTTTTTTCTCGTGATTTCTAGGGCATTAAGTTTAACCTGTGAACGTAAAGTGGTAAGCTGCGACTGTCATGCATTTTGTGGTTTGTTGTTTGGAACGTCTTTATCAAAATATTGGGCGCGACTCAGACGGCTGCTGACCTTTCTAAGCAGTAGGGGAGCGGGTTTCAGGAATATTAAATGTTAAAAAAAGTAGTGCGATATTCTGCCTCTTGCGACCGCGGAATTCCAGCCGACTCTCCCCAGAACGGGGCATTCCAGCTTGCCTCCCACGATCCGTCGAGCAACAAGTCGCACTGCCACCGTCCCAGTGGTTCCGAACAAGGTGTCGATTGTCCGAATTCTCCTCGGTCACGTAACAGCTTGCAAGCCATTTCTTCATTATTTAAACTATATGTCCTAGTTCTCAACACCCTCGTTCTAGCCTCAAACAACAACAAACTCCCTCGTGAATTTTCACAGCAATGTTCCCTCCTTATTTCCCGTTTTCGTTCCCTATAGATAATTAAAACCGATTTCCTCTGCCTTCCTTATTTCTCCCACGGTCTCCTCTCGGCCTCCACTTCCTTTTTTAACGAGGCAGTCTGCTCTGCACCAGCGCTTGACTGTTGGTATATTAATTTCAGCTTTCATGTTTGGTTTGTCCGTTTGGTGTTCAGGCCCCTCATATATAAATGCTTATATGCATTGCTCGTTGTAGCGCGTTCGTTGTTAAAGACGGAAGAGATGGTACGACCGACTCCCAGCTTAGGTGAAAACGTTCTGTTTAATCCACGTGCTGTGGGCTTGCGCCAAAAAGTAGAGTCGTCGTATTTGTTGGTGGCGACGGTGTACGTCTTGGTTGCTGCACTCGCCAACAGTGTATCCTCAATTGTGTCTAGTCTTTGTTCAATTTCAATTTACTTATTGCCACTCTAACCTCGAAAGTTCTCCATCCCATGTCTCCTGTACTCCTTCATTTGATCTGTCTCTATGTGCCCCCCGGCCCAATCTGCCAACTCTCCTTTGTCAGGACTCTTAACTAGACTGGCCTTCAGATTTCATGCATAGTACCAAGTTTACAGAAGGCGAATTCGGCACCGTGACTCCTTTTTATATTCCCCTAAGTGGTTAATGTATTATAATTGCATAGTGCCCCATTACTTTTATACATTCTTTAAAATAATATACTCCTCTTCTACGAAATATTTTGTTCTCATTTCGCGAGATACCCATATTTATACTTCTCCACATGTTTTCTAAGAATGTCTCGTATTCCATGTGAATCCCTCTGTTTCGTCGTTAAAAAATATTTTCGTGAACTGTCGCTCCTGATTTTTAGGCCCAAATAATCACCTACCTCTCCACAAATTTGGTCAGCTTTTTGTAATCCAACCCGGCTATCTGCTAGAAGTACAATGTTGTTTGCGTGGAACAACCCCGGTTTAAATAGTTATACTTCTTCCCCTCTCCTTATACGACATATCAAAACCTTTGTTGCACACTTCGAACTTCCATTCTGCTCAGGTACGTTATAAAAGCGTTGGCGATAGCGGGCAACCCTGCCCAAGACCTATTGTTATTGCTGTTTGTTGTGTAACAAATTGTTAGGGGTTATCGGCATAATAAGTTAGGTAATAAACTAGAACTTTGTTACCTAACTTCTTGATATAAAATGAACGCATGATTCCAATTAGAAACATACTGAGAGTCAACTAAAACAACTAAGTCAGATACTCATTTTTGAAAGACCTGATGGACGGACGACGAATAGGGGACAACACACAAAACGTATCAAACGTATCTACTAAAATTTATTGGTAGAGCTTTATTGACACAGTTGCCTGCATACTCCCCCTTTTGGTCGTCCATCGTCTTCGGTTTTTCAAAAATGTGCGGCATGAGCCCGCTTGCCTGCCTACTCACTCTATCTGAACTCAGATAGAATTTTAAAATAGTTGCAGCGCGTGGGATGCAAGGTGGTGCGGTGTATCTGCCACTCCTGCAACAAGCGGAAAGTTGGTGGTTTTGAAAACGCGGATAATAAGAGAATGAAGAACCGCGAAGGCCTTTTCGCACCAGAAGCCTTGCGCCTGTTGCACGATCGGCAGTTTTAGTGCACCACCTCGCATCAAACACGCTTCAAATGTTCCTCAATTGACAGATTCATTCGTCTTCGAAGAGGCTTAGCACATTTCAAATTGGAACCATTCGTTTACCTTCACTAATTCAAATGAGAAATAACGGATGTAAATTAAATAGCCATCTTATTGTGTCGATTAGCTTCCTGCATTATGTCCCCCTGAACGTGTAGCTCACCTTCAAAAACGGCATTAGTGTAGCTTTGACTTGTTCCGTAAAACAGTCTCTCAAACCTTAACAAACACCTTGTACATTTTGACCTCAAATAGTTGAATTGATTGTTGGTTATATTCGAGAGATTGTGTCGACATTCTAAAGAAAGGGAGTTGAGTTGTGGTATTACGGTGGGCGGTAATCCCACAGTGGAGTGTTATGGAGAAGGCTATTCAGTAAATAACCGGAATATTTTCACTCAATGATATAAAGGTAGCGCTTAAGTCGGTGCGCATCTTAAGATGATTATTACGAAGGCGAGAAATCGAGTCTCCAATTCTGTGCATGAATCTGTTTCTTACTATTTACTATATCATAACTTTTCCTATGTTTAAGTGCTGTAGCTTCCGCCTATGTGATTCACAAAGAACAAATTATGCATTTATTTTCAGTGCACAAATGATACCGACTGTGACGGATCTGATTTATGCCAATGCCGCCCACCAAGGGGTGATGATTGGAGGAACTTCTGTAGCGAATATTGACATCTGATACTAATACTAATTTTTGGGCTGCTCGTCAAAACTTGACCTTCGTGATGAGATAAATAAAAAGAAAAAAAATATTTCTGAAATTGGAGTGTGTATATATATTTTACGATTGTGACAGAAATGATAAAGCTCACTTTTATATTCTCAGAAGCCTTAGACAACTGAGGCCGGATTCTCAAAGCGAACTTACGACGAAAAACGTGCGTACGACATATTTGAGAGAAAATCCGTATTCTCGAAACGAAATTGTCGTAACTTTTGCGCAGGTTACGACAAAATCCTACGACAGCTCCGAAGCTGTCTTACGCACTTTTACGATCAAATCAACATGGCCGACAGCATCGCACAGTTACTTGGTCGCGACGACCAAAGAACATTTATTTTTCTACATGCTCTTCTCGCGCGTCCCGACTTCAAGCAGCAAGGAAAAAGGAAGAAGTCCCTGAAACCGACCACGACGAACATCAACGCTGGATCCACAGACACCCGGGAAAAGCAACAAAGGCAACGATCCCACCGACCAAGCGAGCTCGGCAGAATAGGCCTAGCAGGCACTCCGACCGCTCCGACGGTCCTTGGCCAAGACCGTCTGCCCACGACCGGCTGGCTTGCTGAATGGAATATGCCCGCGCGACCCTTGTGGACCCTTCCCGTATGAATAGTTTGATCGCTGAACTAAATTTCAGAGGTCAATCTCTTCCCCATGTCATCTCCTTGTTTTCCGAGGCAGCGGTGACGAACGCTGTCGTCGGAAAGGGACTCTCATCGATTCTATCTTGTTTTGTGTGATATAGAGCTCAAATAAACGCCGTGTGGATTACCTTCGTAACACGGTATGTACACTTTGTTATTAGTATGCCATTTCTATTCTGACACGACGCTACGTCACTGTCGAGCTACGCGATGACGGTCCAACCTTTCTTTGCCGAGTGTCACGTCAGTATCGAGTTGCAATCGTATAAGATCGGCCCCGAAGCGCTTACCAAGGCGCGGTCTAATAGAGGTAATCCAGCACTTCGATCAAACGCGCGCGTCCGTTCCCAGTGTGAACAGGTATTTGCGCGACTCTTGCTGACACTCTCGTAGTTCAAACGTATCTTTTTTTAACGTCGGCTCGCTCCTGCATTTCCGAGGCCGCGAAAAACGCCGTGGCGGTTTGTTTCTCTCTACGTCGCTTTGCAAACGACTGGCACGGGGCTTTTACCAACGATGACAGTTGTGTTGACTTCGTAGCGATCGAGTTCGTAGCAGTCAACGAAGCGTTTAAATCGTGTTAGCGTCGATTTATCACTGCACGGACACGAACCCCAGACAAGTGGTGGTGGAAAGGCCATCCGTGTTTATGAGAAACAGCTTGAACACTAAACATTTGCACATAGACAGGACAGGACATACACCGAGCTGACTATCAACGAGTAGTTAGCCTGTGTTTGTTATTAAAAATCCACGTGCTCCGAACTATGCCGTGCTCTCCGATTGGTTGTTCGTGTTGCCGAAGACGCCGTCGCCATAGCAACAGCACCGGAAGTCGTCGTTTTTCTGTAGGAGGTCGTAACTTTCCTCCTCTCACTTAAGAACGCGTTTGTGAATACCGTTTTCGCCTCATCTTACGATGATCGTAACTTTACGAACTTCGTAGCTAAGTTGTCGTAGGTAAGAGGTTTTTTATGAATCTGGCCTCTGATTTCTGATAAAATCGTCCTATGAAATACAAAACGGACCAAAATATGAAATGTCAGCATCCCAGACAACACAACATATTTGGCGAATATTTTGAAAACGTGGGTAACCTGGAGCAATATTTGGACGGGTTTCCCAATCTGCGCCTAATATTGTTAAATCTAGCTTGTGCGCAGGTTGGGAAATACGGCGTTCAAGTTCTGAGGAATTTCCTGGGTAAACACACTGTCTGAATGTTCTTTGAAAAAGAAAAGTTTGCTCGTAAATGCAGACGTAATACACAAGGCGCACCATTTTTTCAACCATTTATTTTCTAAAACGCAGCAATTTTCGAGTACAGGTGTTTTTTTCCGAATTCAAAGAACCAACTATCTTGATCTATGTCGGCGCTTAAAATCTAAATTGATCGAGAGCGACTGTCATAACGACGCCAAACGTTCGCATGCAAATGAGAAAGGAGTATGACATATCCCTTTTTTATATACAAGAAAAATAATTAGAAGAACATAAAACATAGTGACGGACAAGATGATTTCCCGTTGTGTCCTTGTGTTTTATGTTCTTCCCTTTATTTATATTGTCACGAATGACATATGATGAGGGGGCGTACAACTGAAGAAACTAAACGTTTGATGGGCGAACTTGTGCCCAACGCAAAATAAAGAAAGGCTAGCGTCGCAGGCGTCGATGTCGGCGAAAAAGCAGGATCGAGCGCTGGGGAGAGACTGACTCCGGCTTGCCACGCTGAGCCTCTTGTTGCAGCCGCTCGATTTGAGAGAACACCATGTAGGAAAAATAAATAAAAGAACATTCCACTCACTGGAATCGAACCTAGATTCTCCGCGCGACAGCCAAGCACGGTAACCATTCGGCGATACACGCGCTCGCTCAGCGACGCGCATAGCATTACTCCACTTTTAAAGCGCATCGTCCCCATGCGACGTGCCGAGAAGCAATATAGGAAAACAAACAAAAATAGTGGCAAACTACGGAGACTTGTGAAACACAATCCTATCGAGCGTAGTACCAAACGCAATTCACAGTCCTATAGATCGTAGTACCGCTTGAGGCGTACGACATGGACGACTTTCGGTCGTGGAGGGTGGCATGATAAAGTTCGTGTTCCATCGGGCATCACCTCGTAGTTCAGATCCCGGAGTCGACGAAGCAATTTGTAGGGTCCGAAGTAGCACTTCAGGAGTTCCTTGCTTAGACCGCATTGTAGAATCGGGGTCCAAACCCACACACAGTCTCCGGGCTTGAAGCGAACGTCGATCCGGCGAAGGTTATACCGGGTAGCGTCGGCACGCTGTTGATGTTGAATTCAGAATTGGTCGAGCTGGCGAACTTCTTCGGCTCGTTGAACAACCACCTGGGCGTCGGGGCTCCCATCATCAGCTGGTTTGTGGGGTAGCATCTTGTCGAGCATGGTCGTTAGTTTTCTGCCATGCACCAGCTGAAGCGGGGTTACTCCTGTAGTCTCTTGCACTGCCGTGTTGTAAGCAAATGTGACGTAGGGTAACACCGCGTCCCAAGTTTCGTGCTCTACGTCGACATACATGGAGATCATGTCGGAGATAGTTTTGTTTAGCCATTCTGTTGGTCCATTTGTCTGCGGATGGTACGCAGCCGTTCGACGGTGGCCGGTGCTACTGAGAAGAAGGATCTCTTGCATTAACCATGAACGATGATCTATGGTCTGTAATGAGGACTTCTGGGGCGCCGTGCCGGAGTACAATGAACTCGATTAAAAGCTTTTAGACTTCTACAGCCGCACCTAATGGAAGGGTTTTCGTCTCGGCGTAACGTGTGAGATAATCTGGGACGACAATTATCCAGCGGTTTCCCGACGTTGACGGCGGGAAAGAGCCAAGTAAATCCATTCCGATCTGCTGGAACGGTGCGAACGGGGGAGCAATTGGATGCAGAAGCCCCGACTGCTTCGTCGATAGTATCTTACGTCGCTGACACTCGCGGCATGATCGAGTGTACAGGTGAACGGTCTTCGGTAGCCTAGGCCTGCTTTATTTTTCCCGAATCTTGGCGAACGTCCTTGTGTAGTCGAATTGTCCAGCCGTTAGGTCGTCATGGCATCCTTGAATGATTTCTTCTCGAAGGCTGGAAGATATCATCAACAGCCGCGCCATGTTATTGTCGCTGAAATTCTCCTTGTAGAGCACACCTTGTCGGATAAAGAAGGTAGGGCGTGTTCGTATAAAAACTAGGGGAACACCGCTTCCTTGTCCCTCTAGGTGCTCGATAAGTGCTCGCAATTTAAGGTTGTCTCGCTGGAGGCCTTCCATGCCGCTCAAATCCAGAGCGCCGAGGAAACACTCATCGTCGTCGTCTTCAATGCAGGCAGGAGTGGCCTCAACTGGGGCCCTTGACTGGCAGTCGGCGTCTTGTGCTTCCGGCCGGACTTGTACATCACGGTCATGTCAAACTCCTCCAGTCGTAGGCTCCACCGGGCGAGACGTCCGGAAGGGTCCTTCAGATTCGCGAGCCAGCCGAGCGAGTGGTGACCCGTGACCACGCGAAAAGTACTTCCATATTAATATGAGCGGAACTTCGTTATTGCCAAGTCGACCGCAAGGCACTCCTTTTCAGTCGTTGAGTTAGTCTTCCCCGCCTTAGACAGCGTCCGACTCGTGTGTACGATGACTCACTCTGCCCCGTCCTGCCATTGGAATAGTATCGCGTCAAGTCCAGTAGTAATGGCGTCCGTGTGGATCTGTTTCAGCAAACTGGTTGAAGTGGCCAAGAACCGGGGGCGTCTGAAGTCTTCGTTTGAGCTCGTCGAATGACCGCTGGTGTTCTTCTGCCCATTCAAACTTTACAGCGTCCTTCGTGAGGTGCGTCAGCGGTTCGGACAGCTTGGCGAAATCCCAAACAAACCGTCTGTAGTAGTCACAGAGTCCGAGAAATCTTCTCACGACCTTCTTGTCAGACGGTGGCGTAAATGCAGCTATGGCGCTGGTCTTTTCGGGGTCAGGGCGGACAGCTTTGTTTTTCACGACGTGCCAAGGAACTTAGTTTAATATATACGAACCGACCCTTCGTTGGCTTGAGTGACCGGCCGGTGGTCTTAATGGCTTAAAGCACGGCTCGAAGTCGTCTGAGGCCCTACTGAAAAAAACCCATATGAAGTTATACCGAATCGTACAGGTCCATACCGGTCCGGTATATTAAACCGGAGGCCTTTGGCATCATACCGGCGGCCCATATCAGTTATACCGGGACCGGTTTACGTTTTCCGGAGTCCCGGTGACGCCATACCGGTGGCCCGGAGTGTTATACCGGTACCGGTTTACTTAGTCCGGAGCCCCGCTAGCTTGATGCCCGCTACGACCGGAGCCACCGTCCGGTACACCAGATAGGGATCTGGTGTACCGGACGGTGATCCGGTCGTAGCGGGCATCACCGGAACTCCAGGAAAGCAAAGCGGTCACCCGGTAACTCTACCAATAAGCGGGAAATCTGAGGCGGTTTCTCAGTTCGTCCTACCGGGGAAGACGCATAACTAAAGCGATAAGGCCGGTGACTCGCTAAAGACGGAAATGTCTTATTACAACTGATTTTTACGAATTTGAAGCGAATTAGGAACAGGAAAATGAAAATATATACTTAAAAGCGCAGAACGAAATAAAGATGTCTACAATTGTAGTCTCTGTATTTAACAAAAGTAAAAGGACATATATCACAAGTACAAAAAAGAGAATAATCACAGATCTTTATAAAGAGCCCTACCGAAAAAAAAATAACGGTATGATTACAGTATGAAAAACAAACCCGGAATTTGAAAAACGGTTTGTATGAACAAAGAAACGTACCGGATGTTCAGAACACGGTTTAACGGTCTTGGTCTATACCATGAAATATACTGGGACAGAAAACAAACGCTTTGCACAAACCAGCCGGCAACCCAAGCCCCGCTTTCCCCATGCACCTCCGCAAAGAACGTCCCATACCATTTAGTTAAGCGAAGTTTCCTCGAAAACAGGATTTTTTTCTTTCAGTGTTAGTCATAAAAAAGAAATGTAAATATCGACAAATGCCTCGACAAAACAAAATGTTCGAGAAAAAAAATACAAAAATCAAGCCCCTACTGGGGATCGAACCCCGGACCACTGGGTGTGAGGCACGATGCTACGCTACTATCTCAAAATCCCGTTTTGATAATTGGTGTCATACGGGAACCAAAAAGCATTCCCCTCGTTTAAGAGCCCCTGATCGTAGTAATCGCAATCCAAAGACGCCGCTCTGTCCCACATTGTTTTTCACCAGCAAACTCTTGTAGGAATGAGGCAAGGACTGGGGATTCGTCGCGGGAAACTTAAAGGAACCAAAGAAACGACGTGAGGCTCGCTCACGCCGTTCGTGGGTGTCGACAACGTCCAAGCCACGTTCCGAACAGCCCTAGTGGGGACCTTGCTTCCGAGAAGACTGGATATTATTTCCGGCGGGCAGACAATACGTAGAATACTTGTGGCTGATGCGGATCGCAGGAGGTGGATAACAGGGCAACCGATGCACAGCAAATAGGTCGAGCACGGCACATGTGACAATGGTGGTCGCCGCCATGTTTAAATAAAACGAAGCTAAGCCGGTCAAGGTTCAGTTTATTTCACAATGCACTCCAACATGCTTTATTGCAAATAATTATATAAATTTTAAAACAGCTTATTTTTAAATGTGACAGTTCAAAATGTAAGTCGTCAAAAACAAGCACAGTCATGTTGCGTCAAATGAGTTTTGTCGGATCCACTGTGGTCGAACCACTGATCTCAATGACAAATGCTGGATCGCGCTTCCTGCTCCCGCGAGGGAAGCCACCGGACGGCCGTCTTGCTCGTAGAGGATTTGCGGTTTTGCTAGCGTTACAGAGGCTGGCGGCAGCGTGCTAAAGACACCTTTTCACTCGTTCGTCGTCATTCATCGAAGAGGATTTTTAAGACCCTGTGTGAGGGTCTTAAAATGCAGCAGGAAAAAGCCACAAAAATGAATAAAGATTTTGTACTACTGATTTGATTGCCATAAGCGTCAAAGAAACAAACAAAAAAACGCGCCGCCGTTTTCGTTTTTTTTACCCCCTCTTCCGTCGCCACTGGACACTGAATCAAGCTCATCTCTGGACCGCGAGTGCCGCAAGTTACAAATACAGTCAGAGAAAAAGTTAAACGCTGCGCAGAGGTACATACGGCTTCACGCACATTGCGCTTGCAAAACACATTCACATGGTGTCGATTCTTGATCGGTATCCAAACGTGCGAAGGCACACAGACGCAGCACTTCGGCGTGCCAAGGAAGCTTTGACCCCTCAGCGAGACCGTCTAAACTTTTTTCGACGAGTTGTGCCTTTTTCCTGCGGCCCTGCGCTTTCGTAAAATTTTCTACGTGTTCACAACGGCAAGTCTCAAAGGTTACACAGAGTCTTAAAAAACTTCTTCGGCAAATGACGACGAACGAGTAGAAAACGTGTCTATAGCAAACTGGAAAAACCGCAGCAAAGGGCTAGAAAAATCGCAAATCGTCTACGAGCAAGATGGCCGTCCGGTGGCTTCACTCGCGCTGCAGTGAACAAGCGGGGAAGCGCGATCCAGCAATTGTCAGTGAGATCAGTGGGCCGAACCAACAAACATCACCGCATCGCCATCGCAACAAAACTAAAAACAAAGCGAGTTACAAACTTCGTCGAAGACTGTTTTTGGCAAAAAAGTATCCCAGGTGTCGGCGTGCCCATGGAGCCAGCTGTGGATTTGAGTCTAATTGGTGAGTGCTCGTCCATTTGTTTTACTTTTTCCGTCCTTTCTTTTCGGAGCGTCTATGACGTGTTCTTGAGTGTGCAGGGAGCGTGAAAGCGAATGTGTGCGCTCCTTGTCGCACACCAGCTTTGCGTGTGCAACAAGGATAAATTTTCTCCACTGAGCCACGATAGACTGTGGTTGCAGAGGAATATCGGGTACTATTACGGCGAATATGAGCCGCAACGCCATGATACCTTGTGCTCGGGACTATTAGTGCTGTTCGTCGTATCACATGGCAAACACTTGTGCACTCTGAAGCCGAGACACATTTACGCCTGTGTTCTTTACGGCGTTCCAATCCCCGTTACGATAAGTGCACCATGCACCGAATGTCCATAGACACTTGTGAAAGTCCCATTTTTTAAATAATTCACCTCTCTCTCTTTGCCAGTTAAAGGAGAAATTAAATTGTTACTTACCGGCTTGCTTTTTATTTGGGTGAATCTAACTTTCTTCCTCAAACAACTGCATGATTACACCTTTCTGGAGCGTTCACCAACATGCCCTCAGAACCGGCATTTCTGCCGCTGCATTGTGAATGAGAAATTTAGCTGGGGAATATTTTAACAGGCATCACACAGCAGTGACGCACCGCCTGCCGGTATAGTGCTCATCCCATGTGACAACAGCCAGGTGTGGGGATCGAGGGAAAGAAATAGCCCTGGATTCCACAGCATGATCCTTGGTTCTCTTGAATGGCAAAAGTTATGCATGAAACCGTCTGAAAAATTTAATCAAATCAAGCTCTGCGGTACTTTTGTGCAGAGCCTCGATTTTGCAACAATCAGTTTGCGATAAGTGGCTCAGACTCAGATCTTTTTTCATATTTATGGAGAATGACGAGTGTGACCTCTTCACCTTCGCACTCAGTACCGCACCCGCCGTCTAGCTACCAGACAGCCTGAAGTGCGCTGTGGCACGAGCGCACGAAGAGATTTGTCTCTGCGTCAGAGTGGCGCCAGTGTTTATGGAGCAATGTGCCAGGCGGCGCTGATAGCGCCACACCTGCCGTTTCAGCTCATACCGGCCGCGATAGTACCAGATGTTAAAAAGCAGCAGTTCTTAAAGAAGCATGGTAAACTAACGTTTCACGCCTTGTAAAAGAGAACACTTCGACTGGTTGAGAACACACCTTCAGACTGCAACCCATCGCCTGCACCAAGCCACTTTTGAGGTTTCCTTCGTCACGTTAGCACAATGGCAAATAGGCTTCGCCTTGGACATCAAATAAGGTTTAAATATTCATTATTCTGGGCCCCTCAGTGTAGGAGCGTAAAAGAACTTCTCATTGTTGACACTTATAATTTCTCACTTTTTTAATGCTGAATTCACGGCTAGTTCAGCCCCACGTACGGTGACAGGCTCCATAAAGCAATTCTTTCCCGTCTTTTTGTGAGCAATGCTCCAGCCATGCGGCGGTGTTCTCCTGTTTCCCCCAGTCATGTTTAAACTTTACCGATGTCATGACAGATCTTGTTCTCCCATCTATTCCGAAGTGTGTTATAGAGCCCATGTGTTAATTTGAGGAAGACCTAATAAAGCAAGCAGCAGAGGCGATCATCATTTACATGTATCCGCTGTTGGTTTTGTGTGCATAACAACATTTTGTAATATATGTAGGTATACAATAATGTAAACAAAAGAGCTGGGGGAATCCAGGGAATGTAAATAAAAGTGCCAAATTCACATACATTGGCATGATGCAGGTTATACGTCAATTTCAAAATAAAATTCCGAATGAGGCGAGCAAACATTGAAATGATAGAGTTAAGCGTTTATAGGCATATGCCTAAACTTACGTGCCCCGATTTATTATATTCAGTAAGGACTAATGTTCTTGAAAGGTTGGGATAGATCACCTCTGTCACCGTATTGTGTGGTCAACCTGGAGGTGGGCCACATATATTGGCAATCTTCATGAGGCGTTTTTGAACCTACTTTCATGGCTTTCCGTTTAGACCGCCAGATGCTGTGAATATTTGCTTAGCTCATGTGAACTGTCAAACGAACCCACCTTGACAGTTTTGTGTCCTAGCCACGAGGTGCCGTTGATTTCACAAGTCGCCGTTACTCCATTCACCCCTACGCTGACCGGGCCGTAGAAGCTGCATGCTCATTGGTCCGGTCAGCTGTCAATTTTAAACCAGATGATCCATCCCCTCACCCCTGCAGACTCACGTGCAGATAGTGAAGTCAAGCAATCAGAGACAGGACTTTGATTGGTTCGGCGAGAGGCACTTAGTTTAGGGTGAACGTAGTGTAGCCCAGAGCAGGCTAGCTGTGCCGATTTCAAAACAAAGTTGCCATTTAGAAGGTGGTCAGGTTTAAGGTGGCAAATAATTTGGCTGACATATTTTGTGTTGATGGACCAATAATATCCTTGCTAATTGTTCTCAGTTCCACCTTAATAAGTACATTATGCCAACAAATTAACATGTGATTGTGATGTGTTTTTTCTAGGGCAACAGTGAAACCCAATTATATCGAATCCGGCTTATTCGAACTATCCCTTCTTTTGCACTATTTGTAAGCAGACTAGGAGCTGCAATCAAAATGCATAGCGAAAAATGCGGTTACACTGAACTAAAATTGCAGCGTCCCCCGATAGATCAAAGTGCTCTGCAAGCAAGCTTTCCCCGCAACCGAGGAACTCTTTGGGGAAAAGCCACCTTGCAAAGAAAGCTGGCTTTTTTTTTCTGGGGGGGGGGGGGGCAATTGTTTTAATTGTTGAAAGAAAAAAAATTATTTCGCGTAGGGAGCAGGAAGAGGGTGAGCCGGTGAGACCTTGAAAAACGAAGAAGCGGCCGCTGAACAGCCGCATGGAGCGTCCCTCATAACTAGGGTTCCGTGTTTTCGGTATAAACCGATAATCACCGAAAAATAACCCCGAAGGGTTTTTCCCAAAATCGGTAAAAACCGAAAAACACCGAATTAAAGCTTGCTTTGAAGAAGAAAAACCGCAGTTTCACAGCAGGAATCTTTTATAAATAACTTTCTTTGTGTCCAATCCAAGCACCGACCGTACTGAACTGACCTCGACGCTGCTTGTTTCTTTGGAAATTGTTTCTATGTGCCTTATAGACCTATTGCTATATTACCCAACGAGATATTACCCAAGCATCAAGGAGAATGCAGGAATTGGTGTTCCACGCGCCGCACGTACTGGCCTCAGCGGTATACTTTTCTAAAGAAAATACCTAAAACAAAAGGCATCTTGCACGCGCGTTCGTCAACGCTTTATTTTGGTTATTTACTTGGAATCTTTTATACGGAGCAGGCGCGCGCGTGCGGCGCGTGGAACACCAATCCCTGCATTCTCCTTGATGCTTGGGTAATATAGCAAATGGTCTATTACGTAGTAAATAACGCGTAGAACGTCGTATTTTCTATACTTCGTTTCAGCTTGGGTCCAGACGCAGGCGATGCTACAAGCGCGAGCTCCGGGCTTTCAGCGTCCCTGCCAAGCACGCGCGCTCGTGCAATGCAAGCACTGTTCAGGGCCACACGCTCGCGCTCGTAGCATCGGCTGCGTCTGGACCCAAGCTGAAACGAAGTATAGTGCGCGGCAGATATGCCTTGCTATTTCCACGAACCCCGATAAACCCCGGTTTGTGGGTCTATTGGGGCTCATATGGTAAAAACCCCGATTTGTGAGTCGGTGTCTATTCGTGATATTACAAATAGACACCGAAAAACACCGAACTTGGGCAACAAAATACACACCGAAAGATAACCCCCGAATGTAACGAAAAATAAGTACCAAAAACACGGAACCCTACTCATAACCTACAGATGTTGCTTCGAGAGTAAACGTTTCTAAATGTGGCGTGCTTGTTCGTTGTCAAATTCATTAAAACTTTTATAAAGAATTACTCGCTAAATCGAACTGGTAGACAGGTTTTTCCGAGTTCGATATAAACGGGTTTGACTTAAGAGCAGCGCATGTGGATGATTTCCATGTTCTTTTCATTTTCAGATGCCTTCGACATGTACACCGGGCAACTAACCTTGCATCTGTCGCCTCGGAAACGGAAGGGTCTCATGAACAAGTACATCGCGGAACAACTTCAAGATATCGACAGCAAGTTGCAGTTTTAAGCCAAATCTGGGAATCAGCTCAGTTTTCCTGTTGATGTAATGACGGTGCTGGGTTATCTGCTTCTGTCGTGCGTGTAATATATCTGTTTTGTCAACTGTACCAGCTTTCGTGTAATTGTTTTAGTTCCTTTGCCTGCTTTTTTCAGAAGGGGTGTCAGTATTTCATTTCAATGGAGAGCCTCAGAATACAAAAGGCAGACCGGAGGTTGCCAGCTCACCTTTTTCTGAACAGGAATTGTACGGGTGGACCTGCATCACGTGTGGACCTGCCCTGCAAAACAAATCAACCCGCATAACGAGTTGACCCGCATCGCGGGCCGATCCGCATAACAGGTCGACCCGTATCTGGTCGGTTGCTCCTGTTTTCGGCGCGTTCACATATGGACGACCTGTTTGTGTACGGGCCCTTATGTTCATAACAATGTATGACCCAAACGGGTCAACCCGTATGAAATTTGTATGGAGTTGTTTCAGTAGGGCGTCGAAATCCCGTGAAAATTCCACGACATCACGACATCCTCCAGGTAGATCAGGCAGCTCTGCCATTTCACACCTGCCAGGACGATGTCCTTGACACGCTGGAATGTGGCTAGTGCTGTACGAAATCCGAATGACATTAATTTGAGTTCCTACAGTTCGTCGGGAGTGACTAAGGTATTTTTCTCACGGTCGCGTTAGTCGATTTCAATTTGCCGGTAACCACTCTTCAGGTCCATCGACGAAAGATATTGGGAGTGGCGCAATCGGTCTAACGTATCGTCGAGGCGGGGAGCGGATAGATGTCCTTCTTAGTCACAACGTTCAGTCGACGACTGTCCACGCAGCACCTCAGGGTTTCGTCCTTCTTCTTTAAAAGGACGACTGGGGACGCCCACGGACCTTTTGAGGGTTGAATGATATCGCCGTCGAGCATTTCCTAAACTTGATCTTGAAACATTTTCTTTTTTTTAAATGGAGACTCGGTACGGCAACTGGTGGACAAGGAGCGCGTCGTCGTCGGTACACAATCCGATGTCTTGCCATTGGTCTTTGGCGAACTTTGGACGACGTGGCAGAATAGTCACTGTATTCAGCAAAGAAATCAATCAGCTGCCGGCGCTTTGTACCTGGAAGCTCGGGGTCGACGTGGAGCTGCCTCGGCGAAGTACTCTTGCTGTGACGACGAGGTTTCCTCAGATATTGTGATGACCACGGCTGGCGCCTGAAGCTCCTCGCCGTGGCCCACGGTGGTACCCTTCGTTAGGTGCTGCGGCTCCTCTCAAAAGTTTATAACGAGAACAGTTGTACGTCCTTCTTGGAGATTTGTTACGCCTTGTGCGACGCCAATTTCTTTTTCAATTAGCGGTTAGACGCTGACTTCCAGTAGAGCTTCACCGTGCATAACTGCGTCCCTTATGACGGTTACGAAAACACTCGACTGCAGCGGAAGGTTCACATGGCCGGCAATATCTCGGATCGCGGTTGACGTCGTGTCGGTCTCCACCGGCGGCAGAACAGCCTTTCGCAGCGTCAACTGGTTTGCTCCGAGGTCGATGACGGCGCCAAGCTCGCATAGAAATTCTATTTCGAGAATAACGTCACTCTCACAGTCTTGCAGAATGACGAACTAATTTGGGAATTCTGGAAGTGCCAAAGTTTGGCTTCTCTCTAGTCTGTTACAGGAGCGCCAATATGTTACGTCCTTGTGCCACAACTTCCAAAGTACATTTGGTAATTTGATAACAAAGTAAATTTGGTAAAGTTGGTAATTCGGGGCAGGCCAAAGTTCGGCTTTTCTCCCTCTAGCCACTGGAGTGCCAAATATGTGCTAAAAGTTCCAAAGAAAGCCCAGAGGCATGCAGAAGTTTGTCATTTTTCTGGTGTACCACAAAACTGTTTTTGCGGGCACTCCAGAACAAGAATAAGTTATATAATTTCTTTTGAAACAGGATGGTCAGATGTCATTACCTTCGTTTTCAAGCAGAACGGCGGTAGTCGGCAGTACCATGCCAGTTTTGGCGTACCGTCGTTTCGCCACCGGCCTAGTATGGGCGCAATATTGTGTGTATGATACAAAGAGATATAAAATTGTTTCTGATTTCTCTCAAAATTTATAAATCACTATAATTACCCACTGGTTATTCTTGAAACATATACGAAAGTTATACTTCTGTAAAACGAAAAACAAGTTATTAAATATAATTAACTCTTTTCATGCCAAGCAAAACTCTTAAATCAAACACGAATAACGAAGAAGATTGAGAGGAAGCAGGATTACTATCAGAAGGATGCTTGCAGGGCACTTAGTAATAAAAGAGCGTTGTAATCCGTGATTGATGCATAATCCGACTCGGGCAGCGCAGATCGAGCAACACAAACACAAGGTCGAGAAAGGAGGAGGTCGGCCACATTTAAGGGAAGTCTCGCTGTGGCCGAAGAGAAGTTTGTTATCGAAGCGCGTCCAACGAGCGCAGCGAAACAATGGACCATTTTCCAGTAACAAGCGCCGTCTGTGGATTTGCCTTCATGCTAGAAATAAAGGGCAGCCCAACTTGTTTCTGTCCATCACGATGCAATGGCATCGCGCCTTTGTACTGATCTTCGTTGCCTTTTATGTCCCACACTAGCGTATACTCAAACAAGATTGGCCAAAAAAGACGAAATACGCGCAAAGATTGGTGCTGGATATGTTGGATGATAGGAACTTTGCCCTGCAAAAATGGCGACAACGAGAAGCAAAGCCAGGAGAGGGGTTGTACGCATGCGCAGAAGCTTACTCAAAAAGATCCATTCCATGGAGTCCGACGAAGAAAACGGCCATTACGAAAACGTTGCCTCAAACGAATTCCGGCTGTTTGCGAGGAAACACCATGAGTGCGACCGCATGAAAGCTGCAGAACACTGAAGGGTGCATTTCGGAACTCGGACCTACGTGGCCCACTACCCATCTCCATAACTTGGCGAACGGCGAAGACTACGTTATACAAAGGAGACTACGTGAGTGCGAGTCCCGTGACAATTTTTCGTCCAAGCGTTTATATTGACGCGTCCTACTGAGAGAGGTCACGCGTTTCGCTCCGCCCAGAGCCATATATAGGGGAAAGGTTTGGACATCTGTTGTCCTCGGTGGCCACTCGCCGTACCTTCGCTCCTTACAGACTCCTCCCATAAAACTGACGTCAGGCCTAGCAACCGCCTAGCAACGAAAAACGCCGGGAGACGGCGCGGGGCGGTCCACCAATACCGATTTCAGGCCAGCACGCAGGCATGCAGGGCCGCATGGTATCCTGCGTACAGATTTCCATTTTCTTAAGCGGCCGTGGCGTCGCCGTCGGCGTGGGCGTAACTACGCTATATTTAGCGGAAAACTTGACGGCACGTGACTTCAACCCCAATTCAATCCCCCGCTAAGCTTAGCGGGGAAATTTAGTTTCTCCGATCGATTTAGCGGACAAATTAAGTTTCTCCGCTAGGTTTAGCGAGAAAATTACGTCACGTGACCTCAACACCAATTCGATTCCCTTCTAAATTTAGCAGGGAATTGAATTAGTTTTAAAGTTACGTGACGTCGATTTTCCCGCTAAAGCTTGTGGACAAACTGAATTTGTTCATAGGTCACCTGACACCAAGTCATGTGACGTATTTTCCCCGCTACATTTAGCGGGGAAACCGATTTGAAGGAAGAATGAAGAGAAGGGGATGGAAGACGAGGAGAGCGAGGAGGAGAGGGTACGGAAGAGTAGGGACATAACCTCCCTCCGTGCCCTCGCCTCTTCCTCCTAAAGAGCCGAGCTCTAATATCGCTTTGCAGACATATGCAAACTTTTTTTTACGATTCTAAAAAAGAAAAAAAAAATGGAAAAAAAAAGTCCCAAAATATGCTTGAATAAAATGAAGCGCGACAACTGTGGACGCTCATGGTAGGTTCCCGCCTTTGTGAGGTAAGAATGCTTGTTTCATATTGAAAGTTGAAACCTTTTATAAAATGGGATTTTCGTCGCATTAGCGACAAAAACTAGCTAACTATTTGCTATACAAAGCTGGCAGCAATCCGTAATGTGACTTGCAGAAAAACGTGGGGACTTCCCATCTGTAAATCGTTTTCCTGTGCATTCTTCTGAAACTGTGAAGTGAATAAATGCATTATTCATGCCTTCTAATATTTTTTTTTCTGTGAAAAACTAGTTGTGTTGTTCTTCTATCTTCTAGTAATTTTCATGTATTGAGATGATGATGATAGATGCTGTGATCTCGGCGCGCTTAGGAACGGCCAATCAATTGAGCTAAATCAATTAAAACGAGCGAGCTTACCATTCGCGACGAGCCGCCCGACGCTGGGTCGCTCGTTGCTTATTTCGTAACCTTCTGTTATAAAATAGATGGGTCTAACGTTACGACAAACGTTAGTGCCGGCGCCGTTTTTAATGCCATCAAACCCGCACAACCTTCTTTTATTTCATTTCTCTCTTCGTAAGTTTCCGGCTTCCCAGATGTTCTCGAAGAACAAGATCACTGTTTCATTGATAAGAGAGTTCTGTAGAGGCACGCGGTAAGCGTCGACGGCGTGGCTATTTCATACCAGGAGTAGCGATCGCTTCGATCAAGGCATCTCGTTTAACTCGAACTCTCGGACGAAGGGCTACAGCTCACTTTGCAATATAGCCGACAATCTCTTTCCGAATGGAACAACGATTGCTCTCTCGTATACCCTCGCTTATCAGATTATTCTACGGAAGGCATTTCAGCTGCCAATTAGTTGTTATCGTTGCCCACCGCTAGAGTAACAAGAGGCGTGATCTAAAACAGGAAAGTGCAAAATTTACGGGAGCGAAATTTGCGCGACGCACCGAACATCCACGAAGCGTCTGAACGGGCTTGTGACGCGGCGCGTACGAGGGGACAATATACAAGGTAACCTTGAACTAACTTAATATGACTCTTAATTAAACCTGACGCGATGCAAATACAACTGATGGATGACTTAAAACGCAATAAAATAGTCATACGTTGGAGGAAACCGAGAGCCAAGCACACGGGCGTAGGCCCCCGGCATCGGTTGGGCTCGAAGATGGCGAAAAGGTCGTGGCCATCGCGTTCTCATAGCGTGCCAGTGGCGTAGTTGACGAGAGAGAGAGAAAACTTTATTCAAAAGCTCCGGTCCGAGCCGTCTTAATCTTCCGCACTGGAGGAGGAATCGTCTTCTATAACCCGGGTTAGGGTTCTTCGTTGCGGAGGGTCTAGGATCTCCCGCACATGAAGAAGTAGGAGAGGCCAGAGCTCGTTTTGTAGGTCAGGAGGAGGAGCGGCCCAGTTTCCCCAGGAGTAGGGGAGGTGGGCAGGGAAGTTCAGAGGAGTGGGGTGAGTGGGGGAGCTTGTGGCTCTTGGGCAGAGCCAGTAGGTGTGCTCGTTCGATGGGTATCCCCCGCATACCTGACACGAAGGCTGTCCGGGGCGGCCCTGTATGTAGTGATTGTATTGATCGCAGGGTAGGGAGTTAGTCTGTGCTTGGCGAATGAGGCTGGCGTCTGCTCTGTTGAAGAGGGTGGAGGGTGATGAGAGGGTGCACCGCTGGTGTCGTAGCAGCCGGAGATGTTCTCTTCGTTCCTTGTGATTAGAGGCGCGAGCTTCTCGGGGGTTGTATGGTTCCGGCCAAGGCTTCGGAGGGCCCGGAGGATTGCTTGCGCGGGCCAGAGCGTGTGCACGCTCATTCTCCGGAATGCCTTGATGGCCGGGAACCCATTCGAGACGAACGTGGAGTTGAGGGTGAGTGTCCATGTAGTCCTGAAGGGTAGTGCGGGTGTGATCTGGCAGGCCTTGACATTCAAATGCTCGCAGCGCAGCCTGGCTATCGGATCTGATTGTGATAGTCGAGGTGGAGTGGTCATGAAGGGTGATGGCTTCCTCGATCGCTTGGATCTCCGCCTCAGTTGGGGAAGGGACGCCGCAGTGTAGGCGTGTAGATGTGGAGTGGGGGCCGATGACTGCAGTGATGATCCGATCTGGTTGGATATGAGCGTCTGTGTAGTATGTGTCGTGAGATAGCGTCGGGAGGTAGTGAGCATAGTTTTGACGGCGCGTCTTGTTCCTATCTGGATCCATGTTTCGTGGAATGGGGCGTACTTCTATTCGTGGCACGCCGTCCCATGGTGGTGGGGGCGGAGGGATGGGGGGCAGGTGCTCCGTCGGGTGGCCTAGGCTTTGAAGGATTGTCCGTCCCTGTCTGGAGGTTGAGAGACGGTGTAACTGGGCTTGGTGATGGGCCGCTGTTTTCTCTTCAAGTGTGTTGAAAAGTGCAGTGTCCGCTATTTTGGTATTGGCGGCATATACGGGAACTCCCAGGGCAGTGCGGGTGAACTTGCGGAGGGAAGCCTCGATTTTGTTTGTCTGGGTGGTAGTGAGGGTTTGATATGGATACGCATACATGAGTCGAGTGTACGCGAGTGCCTCGATCACTTTGCGAAGTTCGTGCTCCCGTAAGCCGTGGCGTTGTCGTGTGATACGCCGGAGCATATGGAGAATTTGCTCTAGTTGTTTTACAATGGTCTTTACCCAGATCGTGCTTCGTCCGTCATGTTGGAAGATGAATCCAAGAATTTTGATGTGGTTGCGGCGAGGTATAGGGTTATTATCGATACGCAGTTGGATGAGGTTGCGGTATGCATCTCCTTTTTTGGTGTCATCGTTGGAGACCACAACATAAGCGGATTTGTCAGGGGAGCAGGTGAGGCCTACGCTACGGGCGTGGCTTTGGATGATGTCGAGTCCTGTCTGGATAGTTTCCTCTTGTTTTGCTGGGCTGCCAGTTGAGGACCATATGGTTACATCGTCTGCATAAATGGCATGTTGGAGGCCAGGGACTTTTGAGAGTTTGTGTGGAAGATCCTTCATGACGAGGTTAAATAGTGTTGGTGATAAGACAGAGCCTTGTGGTGTTCCCTTGGTGAGAGGGTGAGGATCAGATGGGTTACCGTCCGGGCCTATGATTCTAATTGTTCGATCCGTAAGGAAGTTCTTAATGTAATTAAAAAGTCTCAAACCAGGGCGAGTGTCTGCGAGGTTGTGTAGAATTGCCGAGTGGTCTACCCCATCAAAAGCCTTTTTAATGTCCACTCCGGCAATTGTACGGAGTTGTGCTGTGCTTTTGTAAGCGTATATATCTTCACGGATGCGGCGGGCGACGTCCTGAGTGCTAACATGGGAGCGGAATCCGATCATGGTGGGAGCAAGGTGGTTGTGAGCGTCGAGGTGCCACTCCAGCCGATTAAGCGCCATCTTCTCCATTAGTTTTCCCAAACAGGAGGTCATGGAGATGGGGCGGAGGTTGTTGATGGTGGTTGCGGGTTTACCAGGTTTCGGGATGACTAGGACGTCGGCAGTTTTCCACGACGCAGGGATGTTTCCAGAGCGCCATACCTCATTAAGAATATCTAGGAGTTCAAGTAGCTTCAGGTCAGGGAGATTTCGGAGGATTCCGTACGTGATTTTGTCAGGTCCAGGAGATGTGGTACGCGTAAAAGAACGAAGGGCTGTGAAGAGCTCCTCGAACGTGAAGTCCGAGTTGATACCCTCTGCCTCAGGCTCGGCTGACGATTGGGGATAGTAAAGGTCTTGAATGCTTTGTAGAGAGTGCGGATAGAAAATATCTCTGATTTGGTCGGTGAGTTCCGATGGCGACGCGTCTAATGCCAGTTGCAGTTTCTGTAAAGTGTTACGGGGTCGGCTCTGGCCCAGCAGGGTGCGCATGATCTGCCACACTCTAGGAGTGTGGAGGTGATCATTCATATTGTCGCATGTCTTGAGCCATGTGTCCGTGGCTAGTTGGTCTGCATACTCCTGAGCTTCGTAGGTAAGGCATGCGATCTTCTCTTGTAGGGTGGTGCTGGATTTGTTCTTCTTCCAGGCCTTTACGACTTTGCGGCGTTTGCTCCAAATGTTGAGGAGGTGGGTGTCAATATAAGGGTGCTCTTCAGTGCGCTTAACATGGCGCGTATATTTCGCCACTGTGTTCATGATGTTGGTGCACCATACTGTTGGATCAGGGTTAGACGCGGGAAGGTCCTCGATCGCCTTTCTGGCTTTCGGCCAGTCTACAATTTGGGATATAGGGCCTCGTGAGTGCCGTTGCCGGGTGCCGTGTTTGGGGGTTAGAGTGATCTGTATGATATGGTGGTCACTTCCTAGGTTCTCGTCAGTGTTGTCCCAACTTGCACTCATGGCGCTGCGTATCCATGTCAGGTCTGGGGTTGTATCATTTTCTCGGGCTGTGCCTTGGCGTGTCGGAGTGGACGTATCGTTCAGGAGAGTAAGGTGGTGCAGGCCTGCGAAGGCGTCCAGTTTCCTGCCTAGTGCGGAGGTCCGGTCGTATCCCCAGTTGGGGTGCGGACAGTTGAAGTCTCCCAGGAGGAGGAGAGTCGATGGTGCCTTGGCTGCTACAACAGGCGTCTGGAGAGGTGGGAGGGGGAGTCGTGACCACGTGGGGTCCAGTAGGCATTGATGATGGAGATCTTTTGTCCGTGGTAAGTGGAGTGTGTGATTACGTGCTCCTTGGTGGGGGAGTTGAGGAGCCCGGAATCGTCCTGGATGGTTGGGATTTGTTTGCGCACGTATGTGACCGTCATTGCTTGAGGGGGGGGGGTGTTTGGTGTCCTTTGTGTCTAGGGACGATGCTGGGTTGTATAAAACTGTCGTAGCCGGGAAGGGGAAAGTTGCCGTAGGTCTCTTGGAGGGCAATGATATCCGGCTGCGTCCCTGCGTGAAGCATATACTGCAGGAGGGTGTTCTTTTTGCGTTTGAGGCTGCGACAGTTCCATTGCCATATGACGAGGGAGGTTCGGGTTGGTGTAGGGTGATGAAGGGCGTCAGGCATTTTGGACCTCCGTGGTTTCTTCCATGGCGTTTGTTTGGTGGAAGGCAGCACGTTTGCGGGGGTGCTCCTCGAGGGTGGTGAGGTATTGTTCGAGTTTGTCGATGCGGTCAGCTAGTCGTTGGACGGCTTGCATAATGGGGGCGAGGGCTTGTTGGATCATTTCGATGATGTCGCAGTGGGTGGGGGGAGACGGAGTAGGTGTTAGGAGGGTTTGGGAATAGCTTGGGTGAATTGTGGGGCTACGGGTTTGAGGAGGAAGAGGGGCCGAAGTTGGGTGGCTTCCTTGTGGTGCCAGTGGGGTTGGCGTTGATGGCTTCGAGGGTCGCGACGTTCGGTCGGCCTTGGGAGTGTTGGAGTCCTTTTGCTTGTCCGGCTTTGGTGTTTGGTCCCGGTTCCTGGCTGCATCGGAGGGGGTCCTGGTGTTGTGCGGTGGGCGGCTCAGGCTGCGACTTCGGCTCCGCGGTGCCTGGAGGATGTCAAAGCGGTTTGTGGTAGGCAGGGCTGGCCAGGTCTGCAAATCCTGTGGTGGCGGGGCGACCGCTCGAAAGCGGTGTCTTTTGTGAATGCGTTGCCACTTCTGAGCATCCTCGTCCGCCTTCGCCCTAGCCGGACAGGCAGAGGAGGATGGCGGGTGTTCCCCATTGCAGTTGAAGCAGTGCGGGTCGCAGTCGTGTGGTGTGGTCAAGGGGTCGTTGTTATAGGGGAAGACCTTGCTGCAGATGGGACATCTTGTGAAGGTGGTCTTGTTGGGGCACACGTCAGCGCGGTGGCCAATGCCGTGGCACAACGTACATTGTTTACTTCTCGCTCGATGAGGATAGATCGGGTAGGCTCCACAGCGAATGAATGCGTAACGCGGAAGGCGCGGCCCTTCAACGGTGAGGAGAATGGTGTTCGTGCGGCCAAGGCGGCGGATTCCGAGCAGTTTGGCGTTCTCAACACGAACGTGTTGCGAGAGGTATTCGTCAGTGATTTCGGCGGTGATACCATGTATTACCCCGCGGGCATTCAGAGGATCGTTTGCTACGTAGGAGTTGGTTTCATGTGACTCACCATCGATGGTGACGTTCGTGAGTTGCAGAAGTTTCTGGTGGGCCGTCGGGCGAAACGTATCGATAGCCAAGAGATTTTGCGGTGCGCGGAGCCTAATGTAGGTGTCTTCTTGTTCGAGTTTAGTCAGTCGCGCTCCGTCCAGAATGGCGGCGCAGAGGGACGTGAAGCGAAGGGTGGTGATGTTTACGTGGTTTGCGAGTTTCATTATAATTGTTGTGCTTCTGGGTTGCTTGGGCGCAGGTGAGGTAAATTGCCATGAGGGAGGTGCTGCCCCAGCGGGCTGGACGGGCGAGCTTTCCGACAATGTGTCGACAAGCATGGCGGTGAGGCAATAGGCGGCCGGAACCGCGGCGCCGGTGTTAGGCTTAGCGAGGCCCGCCCCACAGGGGCGGCCTGTTTTTGCTCACTCGGTGATGGAGACGAGCCGTGGGTCTAGGATTAGGTTGCCCAAGGTATGGAAGATGTTTGCGTACCTGTGTGGCGAGCTTCGTGGCCCTCGGAGTCGAGGAGCAGAGGAATAAAATGTTTAAAGCTGGAGCTCGGAAAGAACACGTCTCTGTCCTGTGAGCTTCTTCGTCTTTTTTCGTAGTTGACGAGCTGTCAACGAGGCCACGCGAATTGTCCAAACTCTCCCCCATATATGGCTCTGGCTCCACCCCTCTGATTTAGTTAAGGAGGCCGTCGCGCTTCCTCACAACCACACTGAGGCACACAAGCAAAAGGGGAAAAGCAAATACAACTGAGCTCTTCATTTGGGGGGGGGGATATTTCAAGAACAAGAAATGCCGGGTTGATGTTGTCAAATGCTTCACTTGAACGTTAGAAAAAATTGCCGTTGCCAGGATTTCATATAAAAATTCCTGAAACGTTCTTCAGAATGTGAAGCGGGCGCGATACTTTAGACTCACGGCTGCTTCTCATTTTTTCTACCGATATGGTATGACTGTCGACAATCAGCATGCAAGAAACGCACAGAACTCCACTCACTCTTGCAACGTGTCGCCTAATAATGGCATGTGTTCAGGAGACATGCACACACCAATGTCGTGCAGAGCTCGCTCGATGGCAGCAGTTGCGGTAACGTCAAACCAGTCTAAAGACCCGTCCAAATATTGGCGTGTGTACCTACCCGCGCGAGTGCAATTATCCGCCGCAATCTACGTTTGCGAAATCTCCACTATCTGGTTCAGCTGCGGCAAAAGATTCGGCCCGCCTTGGGACTGGATAAATCAAGATAAACCTTGTAGGGTTCGGTGCTAGTACTTACCCGAAAGAAGGACCAACGAGGCAGAAGTCAGACCACCCACCTTTACTGTTTTCTTGCGGCGAACGAATTGCCTGAGCCCGAGCGTGGCTCGCGCGCACGTTCCGCGCCAGGCGGAATGCAATAGTTTCTTTTTCTTTTGTCTTAGCGACTGGCGGCAAATTCCATAAATCCCCCCCCCCCCCACCGTCTTTTCCGCTGCTACGGCGGTTGGAGTGGTCCGGGTGAGGACGATCAAAACGGTTCTTCGACGTCGATTCCGACGTGCAGATGTGTGGCATTTGCATCGGGTCTAGTGTGGCGCCTGTACTATGTGAGATTTTTCTTCCCAAGTTTGACCGCTTGGTTTTGCATGAGTTGGCTCACACCTCCGTTGTGAAGGTTTGTAGGTACGTAGACGATTTTATTATTTTTCCTAGTGTTCCTGTAGAGCAAAACCTGGTCTCTTTAGTCGAGACTACTCTGGAGGTTTTTAGCAGATTTTCTAAGCATTTACAATTTACCTACGAACTTCCGTTGGAAGGATTTTTACAGTTTTTAGATGTCCGGTTGTTTTCCAACTCCCTTGACCATGTGTTCTGGATGTACAGACCACGCACAAAAAGGCCCTTTGGCTTTTGACTCAGCCCACTCTAAATTGATAAAGAGGGGCATCGCCTCGCTGTGCCTCCGGTCGGCAGTGTTAAAGTCCTGTCCGCATGTAATTAGTGACAGTATTGAGCTCCAGAGACTTCGCTTGGAGCACTCCGGGTTTCCTCGGTTTTAATAAAGGGAGTTGCGGAATCCCTTTCAAAGAGTTGAAAAGCTCTTCCGTTGTACCTAAGAGGAAACCAAAGAATTTTGTAGTGCTACCTTACATACATAAGGTGTCGCACCATCTGAAAATGATAGCGTCAAAGTTCGACGTGGACGTTGCTTTCACTGCCCCTTGCAGATTGTCAAAATTGTGCGCTATGGTGAGCGGGCCGAAAGTGAAGAAACCTGTTTGCAGCAAAAAAACACGTCACAAAGTGCATGCCTTGTGCCACTGAGGTGCTTTACAGGATTCCTTTAACGTGTGGTCGTATTTACATAGGGCAGACGGGACGTTACTTAAATGATAGACTTCGAGAGCATGCGGCTTTTCTTGGCAACAATTATGGTTCCCACTTGCCGGGGTATTGTAAAACTTGTGGTTGTTCCCCCACGCTGGACGGTGCGCAGGTGGAGGGACGCAACAAAGGAAGGATAGAACGAGAGTTGCTGGAGGCGGCAAAAATACATGCTTGTCGACAAAGATGTTTGCATAAGCGTCGCATCGGTGTATATGCAGCCGAAAGAGTACAGTTTCATTAACACTATCTAACTTGTAAATTTTAACGCGGCGTTCTTTCTTTTCCTTTCCTCGTTCGGATCGTGGGGTGATGTAGTTGTTTTGCTGACTTTTTGGAACAGGGGGTGGGCGGGCTTAAAGTCCCTTGATACCTCTTTTACAAGTAACGACAACCAATACAAATGACAAAGCACATTCCGCTGGAAGCAAATGGCGGCTTTCAGCTCAAACCTCTGCTGCGCGCCGCCATTCGCTTCCTAAAACCTGCACCGTCACGCAGTCGGCGCTTCAAAGAATGTCGCTACTTGTAGGAAGCTCTTATCTAGGGACTTTAGGCGGGCTGTGTGTGCTGAATTGGCGGTACGCCGCGTTTTCGTTGAGGCGAGACTAAGCGCGTGCACGGCGATAGCAAAGTAGGAAGCATTCAATAAACTTTAGTTGCCAGTTAGCGCTTGTCCTGTGTGCTTCTTCGTCTTCTTGTCCAGTCTTTTTTGCGCTATTTTTTATATAAATATCCGGCCTCCTCCGGCGACGGGTGGCGGAGGAGGCCGGGTTTCAGAGGCCGGACGACCGCCAGGGCCCGCTCGAGGTCCTGCTCGTCGATCGCCGCGAGGCGCAAGACGACGGCCCTGGTGGCGGTGGCCAACTCCCGGGCACGGTGGAGAGCGCCGGCCCGGTGGGTGCCCCGGTGTATTTCTGGCACCCCACAAGGGGGCACAGGATCCGACGCTCCTTCTCGTTGTAAATATGCACCGGGCCGTGGGGATGGCGGTCCGCGAGGGTGAATCCCCGAAACGGCTCCGGGACCTCCGCCGGGGGCTCCGTGGTCAAGGGCCGGGCCTGGACTGACAGGGCAGGTTCGATGTCCATGAAATGGGTAGGCCCTGGGGGCCCAGCATGGTCCAGATTGCCGAGTGACGCCGGCGTCAGTAGAACGGCCGACGGCGACGTTGCCCCGACAGAAAGACGACATATCGTATTTCTTTTGTTGATTTTAAATATCCACTGTGTCCAGAGTAACCAAGCTGTCGCGGAGGGTAACCGGAAAAAGCTTACCGGACAAAAGCTCACTGGATTGAATATAACTGGACAAAAGCTCATCCGGTTTTTCACGGCCCCGGACAGAAGTTCATCTCTTTACCTTTTTTGCCACCCGGGCGAAACACGGGCTCGAAAAATTGCGGACGCGATGCACATTGCACCATTTTAAGGAGAACTGGCATCCCATTACATGGAAAGGCGTCGACATATAAGCCATGACAGGCAGAGAACCAACGATTTGAAACCAAAATATAGGTCACAAAAACTGAGTGGAGCTGATAAGATCGAGCTTGCTTGACTCAAGGTATGCTGGAGCACCCTTCTGCTACGCCCAAGAAACTTCGTGAACCGAAGTTTTTGAACCCGAAGAGTGACCGAAGAAGCGAAGTCACCCTGTGTGGACCTCGCGTTTTCATTGTGCTAATGTCACGCTAAACGCGGACATAAAGGCTAGGCACAATGTCTTTTCTAGGGCTGGGCGTCGATTAAAAATTTTAACCCGATTAATCGTCACCCTTTAATCGATTAATTAATCGATAAATCGGTTGCGTTGATTTTTTATACATAATATTTTAAAATGGAATGCAACAACTTGTCTTGCCTTTGAAGAGTTACTTTACTCTCCGTTACACGGCGCAAACGATATTTAGAATTGAGGATACATATACTTCATCGATGCAAAGACTCATACTTTTGCTCCAGCTCCGAAGACAAAGAAGTTTGTCCACATTCTCCGACCGGAAGACGAGAAGTCAGGGCTTGGGCGATGTTTTCTTTCTTTTTTTTTTTCAGCGAAAGGGGCCTTGGTGAGAAGGCGTTGATTGTTGTCTGCGTTTTGGCGGATGGTCCTTGCTGCAGCGGAGTACATGGGTGCTTCGCTCGTAGGTGATACTGAAGCGAACTTACGCTTCCAAATTACGAAAACAGCCTTTTGCAGATGATGCAGTGGACTTCCTTCGAGTTACAAACTTCACCGCTGGAGTTTACTTTAAACCTTATCTTTCCAGCGAGACTGCCTTTCATACCTGTGAACTCGTCCATTTTTGCGGGCCGAAAACTGGAACAAGTAACCATGGCATTGTTAGCTTGCTTGCTTGTTTTTCTGCTTGTTTCTCTTGCCTGGGCAGGATGTATAATAATAGATCCTCAACACGTGGAGTTTCGCGGCCCCACGGGGATAAATTGCGGGCCCGGCTTGTTAGTCTGGCCTCGGCAGAATAACTGTGATGTATATCCTCAAACACGTGACGCTTCGCGCGCGCGAGAATCGAACCTTGTTCATAGCACCTGGCTGGGAACGGAAAACCACTCGGGACAGAACGACCGGATACATGCCACGCAGCGTTTTCCTTAAGGGGTGGGGGGATGAGTCAATCCTAGTTCGGGCAGGTCGTCCAGGATAGAGCCATGCGTGCGTCCAGTTATTTTTCAGAACCAATTAAAAAACCGAATAACCGAATAAAAATTTTAATCGCGATTAAAGCCTTAACCCTATTGGAAAAACGTACAAGAAAACTATCTGCTGCTTCTACAGTTCTGGTATGACACCACATTAATTTTGTGTAATTACGCATGCAGCTGGTTTGGTTTGGCGTTTTACATAACTGGAGATACCGGCACCGCTGTGGCTCCGCGTCTGACTATACTCGAAGCCAGTTTGCTTGCCGATGAGATTCGGTGTGGCTGCTATGATTTTGCGTCCGATGACGTAGGCGACCGACATCTTTCCAACCGACGCTTACGTCACAGGACCACTGGTATCACCAAATCATACATGCAGAAAGGCGACCGCCAGCTTCCAACGAAACGTCCATCATTTACCAACGGTATCGTTACATATACCTTACATGTCGAAACAGAACATAGACCGACGTTGAGCTCACACAAATTCCTCGGTCAACTCTTCACGGCGACGTCTTGGGGCGACTGTCTCGAATAATGTGCACCACAAGTATTCGACAACCGCACCAGCCGTACCGCATAGCAAAGCCAACGTGCACGGCAACAAACCGATCGTGACGCCAAGCCGAGGATACCGCGTCACCGGTCGACAGCGGCAAACGGCCCGTTGCTCGTACTGTGACTCGTACACGGCCAACTCGATGTCGTTTCGTGGCTCCTCTCGTCGCAACCAGCTGGAACCCCACGATTCCGCAACCGAAACCGGCGTCGGCTAAAAGCGAAACGTGAAGCGGCCGCCCAGTGACTTCCGCTTTCGCTGCTCGGCTTCCCGCTTCCCCAGCTTCCTGTCGTCGCGGAGAAGATGGCGGAGTCGTAGCCGCGTTGGGGACGTCGGCTCGTTCGTTGTACGGGACAGATGTTTGGCGGTCCGTTTCTACTGCGACTCTGGTTCTCAACTCGACGGCGCCTCTCATAGTTCACCCAGGTGTGGTCAGCATGGGTCAGCGCAGCGCGGCCAGCTCGCCTCGTCCGATCGCCGACTTCGAGGTTCGGCCGGTAGGCCATAGGATCCGAAGGCGTCTGTCTTTCCGTGAAGCGGTAAGCGAATCTCGTCCCCTTTTCGTTCTACTTTTAAATTAAGTTAGGTGCGCTTCAGTGTAAGCATGCGTGCCAAGTGTTCGTGACAATTTTGAGCTAGAATAATTGTGCTTCATCACGGTTTGTCATGTACCGAAAGTGTAAATCGAGCCGATGAACGAGGAGCCATGCTTGAAAACGATGTATGTACGATGTTAACTTCTACCTGGGCGGCTTAAAAAAAAAGACAAGACTAGTTACGGTTGGATGCGAGGCTGGTCCCAATGCTATGGTAAGCACTTATACTCTGTTTCATACTTAGCGTGCAACGCTGTCAAAGCTACTGGCGCGAGCATGGGGCTTGATCTCGTTGATCATTTGCACGCGTTCTCGCGCAAACAAAACCTAGATGAAGCCACGCGCTCGCGCCAGGAGCTTTGACAGCGTTGCACGCTAAGTATGAAAGAGTATCGAGCGCCTTTCTGAACGGCATATAAGCAATATAGTGATCAACGAGACGGCGACGAGCGACGAAGATTTCTCACTATCGCTGCTTGCGTCGCTCGGTTTTCGGGTTTCTAGAAAACGTCGCCTTGGTCGCTTGCACCAATCGGTTTCATAATGTGTCTCGTCGCGCGGCTGACTAATTCGAATATAAGTCGACCTTTTTTTTTTCGGAAATCGTGACCAAAGAATTTCGACCTACATTCGCGACCAAATTTTGCGACCCTATCGGGGGCATGGAGCTATCGAATCACCGAGCTGGCGTTGCCGTAGAGCCGCGCCGCTTCTTGTTTTAAAAGCTTTTGGTGCACGAAAACAGAAACAGAAGCAGCCGACGGCCCGCCCGCAGTGGCCGTTTCGCAATCGCGCCGGTGGCGTTCCCCTCGCTGGGCAACGGGGAAGGGGAGGGAGAGGAACGCGATGCGCCATGCACTTTGCCCTCCATCCTCGCAAACGCGCACAAAAAAAAAAAAAAAAAGCTGGAGATTATTTTGTTAGTAGCTTGACGCGAGCTCGGCTCGCGTGTTGCTCAAGGCATAGCCTCCTCTATACGGAGAGGAGGCTATGCTCAAGGCGACTCTACTCGGGGCGTTGCTTGCGTCTTTGTATTTTGTCTTTCGTCGCTTCGCCCGTCTCCACCTTCTTTTCATTTCTTCTTGACGTCATTTTACAACGGTGTCAGTGAGGTATTGTTGCGAATTTCTGAGGATGTCTACCAAGCTGACGAAGCTTCGGGCGACGATGACATGCCCGGAAGTTCTGACGGTGATTAAGTTTTTGGCATCGCCCCGTGATTTAGCTAAAAGTACTGTAAATAAAGGTTTGTTTCCTCCTTTTGCCCAAACTTTCCCCTGTTCTTAAAAATAAAAAAAAAGGTCGACCTATATTTCAATTATTTTTTTTATTCTCAGTGGGTTCAATAAATAGGGGTCGACCTATTTTCGAATAAATACGGTAACTTTAATTTTATTTTGGGTTGCGTCGGACGTAACTCGAATGCTTGACGTAAAGATACGTTGGGCGTAACTTTAATTTTTATTTCGGGTTCCGTCGGACGTAACGTTAGACACTGCGTTACACTTATGCAAAACGGGGGCTGCTGGTTCATCACATAAACCAACCATTTCTGTGTTTAATTAAAACACATTACTGACCTGAAAAATCCTGCTATCCTATGCTATAGGAATGTATCACTTCAGATAAATTTGTTAATTTCTACTTTTAGCCCCCGCCCCGCCAGGTACAACATCTGGCCTAAAGCAGTATTTCGGATCTCCTTCCAAGACCTGAGGCGGGTCGTCATTCAATCCAGGAGTCGGCGGTGTCTCATGGGCGTGTTGCTGGTGCTTCTTACTGGATGGTGCTACCGGGGGACAAGTGATCATGCTTGAGAAAGGCAAGTATGGCCGTCGTAAGTACACATATTGTTTATACTTTCCTCGAATCTACCCCTTTCAAGAAATGCACGGTTCGCATGCGCGCATCTCTCAATGCTTCTATAGTCGGCGTGTTATTATTCCGGAGTGCTCCAACATGTCAGCGCTAGTTTCTCTGGACCATGCAAATGAGATGCAACACTAAACCACATGCTCTCGCAACAGTGCTGGGCTGAAGCACTGTGGAAGCTACTCTAGCCTTTACAATGCAGCACAAAAAAATTGTTGACGCCGAGTATGGCTAGCTGTGAGACTCCTTTTTACCAAAAGCTCTGCCGAAACAAATCTGCCACCTTATATATACCGTAAAATTCCGAGCAAGCGCCCCCCTGCACGCAAGTCAAAATTGCCTGCAAAGGGGGGGGGGGGGGCGGGGCGGGGCGCGCTATCCCGGAACGGCACCAAAATTCAAAATGGCGACGACAAAACTTTTCCGCCAGAAGACGAAAAAAAGCGCAGTGCACACAGATTTAATGTTTTATTTATCTCTGAGAACAGACTTTATTAGGCCAAACATTTGTCACTGCTATGTTAATCACTTTCAAAACCATCAAAAAACTCCTCAGAGTCGGCCGCAAGAAAAAGTTCGCAGCATTCCGCGATGTTTCCCAACTGCATGCCGTTGGCTATTTCGACAGCCTCTTCAGAAAGAAGCCGGTTGACTCATTCTGCACTTCTTTCGCGCTCCAGATATTAAAAGAGCGCGTCGTCCACGTATTCATTGAACACCGGCGCGCCGTTACTTAGTTTTCGTCGAACTTTGGCTTTCCCGTAGTTTGACTGTAGCAAATTGTCAAAATTCTTGTCCTATTCCCATATCCGGTCGAGCTTGATGTGTCGAGACGTCTGGTGTACGTCTTTCCCGTTTTCACAATGTCATTGGACGACCTCGATTTCCTTTGCCACTGTGTAAGAATGCATAGCCGACCTGACACCCCCAAAACAAAGCGACAATGGCGCGTAGTGACCGGGCTGATCGGGCTGCAAAGTAGGACTGGATTGAATTCTTGGACTGAACTTCACAGGCCAGTGTTGCCTAGGCGCGGTCAGCGCGGTGCGTGATACGGGTGCGGAGCGGGGAGGGGGCGCTTTCCCGGAACGGCGCGGAAATGTGAAATTAGTGGTGAAGTTGGGGGGGGGGGGGAGGGGGGCTCTTGCTCGGGTGGGGGCGCTTGCTCGGAATTTTACGGTAGTACAAAAGAACGTCGTGTGCCTAACCTGGATAAGTGCGTTTTTCTTTTGCAAAGGCCATTTTTTTCTTAAACCAATCCTTAAGCCTCCTTGAATGTTAACATCATGTGACACACGGAAGTACTGTAAACCCCTTAATGTTCGCGAGCTCTTAGTTTTTTCAGCCTTTAATTTTGCGTAATTTAGTGGCCGTGATTATGTCCTCTGTGACGGCTTCGAGAAGAAATAGGGGCCATGAAGAAAAGGGTTTTTACTGTACATCGGAGAAAAGAGGAGGTAATTTTTGTTCGTATGCAAGAGTAAAACCAACAACAACAATCATGGTGTCATCACTTTGTGAGCCTATCTGTGTCTATTGAATGATATGAATTTTATTTTAGTTCGTTAAACCTTGTTGCCTGTATGTTGTGGGATGTCGTCTTCAACACGAACAGTGGTTTTCCTCTGAAGCAGGCAGCACGGATGCGTGCCGCAGCACAACAGAGTTCATTTGCAGGTTGTACCGCAGTTTGAAGGAGGATTCGCACAATATGGGGGAATCACAATTCACTGGTCTACCTCAAGCGTGGACAAGATTTGCTCATTCTAAAAAAATTGGCTAGAAATGAGGGATTTTTGACGAATGTACCCGCATGGTTGAAAGGGGCAGACAAGCCTTGTGAGCGCTTTGTTTTCTAGCCTCTCAGTCCTGAACCCACTCACGCACCACATGTGTAGATGTTCCGATAGGCGGGAGCACTTGTTTGGAAAATGGTGGATGGCAATAGGCATACACTGTTGTTATCTTTATCAGAATTTTGTATTATGGTCAAAGGTGGACTGCATATTTGCAATACTTTTTCTCACTTAAAAATATGTCGTACTAAAAATATGTAGTATAGCCGATGACAAAAAGAGAATGGCTGGGCGTCCTCCAGCACATGCTTGTGCTTTTCACCCCGCTTTGGACGGACGTGCTCACTCGAGGCTCATGAGACGCTCAAACGTCATCGATGGTAGCAGGTGGGCTGGTGGCAGAACAACTGAGACTTCTCCCTGCCTTTCTCATTCTGTCAGTGAGCGTGTACTTCTATACTCTAACTCGGCTTGACCTGGACAGAGCTGAGGAGAATAGGCTTGGCGAGTGCCCTTACTGCATATGCATTTGTACAGCTGAGGCACTTTCTAAATCAAGAACATTGTGTATCTTACCTTCAAAACCACATCATTTCGGGGTGCAAAAGCAATTCTAAGGCATATCTTTGTTTGTATTGTCCTATTACGCATCGACTCCTTCGACTTAATGAGGAGTCGACCCAGCCTGTGGAAAATTATAATGGCTGCCAGATAATTGTTTTGCATTTAGTTAATATATCAGTATTCAGTTAGGTATCCCAAGTCATTAGTCGTTGAGACGCAGTCTCTCAGTAAGTCAGTCATGTTTAACATTAATAAAAATGCTTCTCAAATAACGGCACTGTCGAGCACATGTCCTGAGCTCGAACAATCGCTGGGCACAAGCTGATCGTATGGTTACAGACAGCAAACATCCCGGTTGGAACGTCCTACATCGCAATGTAGCTGAAGACTAGGCCAGGGCCCCACTCACAAACGTCTGTACTTTGTATCTCTTTAAGCTGGACCACCTCTGACCCTACAAGCCATTGCAGCAAAAACAGCGTGACACATGATTATAAGCTCGACGTACCATGGCGTCCAACTAGAAGGTCACATGGCTTGCTTTCTGCACTGAATTTGCAAGGATGGCTTGAAGCTTCTGCCATGGTTAACTTTAAGCTGAGATAGTTTGGAATAATGCTTCCAATTTTGAGTGTTGCCCGGCACGGTTAACAATTTGGTGATATAGTGCTGCATTGAAAAGTCTGTGCATTCATGACTGTATCACCTTATGAATGCATGCTAGCTATTAAACTCTCTGTTCTGCAGAGAAATGAAATGCACTTTACTTCCAATTGCAGCTGCTTCAGAAACTTCATGGTATGAAGCACCTTATGGCTGCAAGCTCTGCCTGATCTTGTTCTGTGGTCTGCGCAGGCCCATTGCAGGGAGTCACTCTAAGAGCCTCACCAGAGTTTCCTGCCCGTGGTCGTCCTAAAGTTTTCTGGTGTAGGTATGCGTCCTTTTTGTCTTTCTCTTAATGGTACTTCGGGCGTTTTCTTTTCAGTGTCGCCGATTTGCCTCAGAATTCGTTAAGCACACGAATGGACGATGTGCAACTGTATCCCACATATTTGTGTCAAGATAACTTTTCTTTGCCAAAGTTACAAATTTTTTTTATGAGGGTTCGTCTTTTTGTTTTTATTTACATTTATTTGAGTTTCCACAGGCAATACTAAAACGTTATGCCGGGGGCAAGGACAAGTTCACTGCTCTAACTTTTTCTCGACTGATCGCAAGAAATTTGGTTAATGTCGTGAAACCTCCTTCCAGCGCTTGCTCTGCAGCACGAAAACAAAATATACATAGGACATACTCTGTTTTTTAGACTGCTTGCTCATTCTGCAGGTCTGCCTGCCATAGATGCAGTGTTGTGCCCGTTACCGAAAAAAGTAACGAAATAGCGTTACTCGTTAGTGTGGTAAAAATTAACGCGTTATTGAGCTTCGTTACTTTTTACAAACGTAACGATATACCGTTACCGTTACTCTTCAAAAATAACGAACGTTACCTTTACGTTACTTTTACGTTACTTTTGTGTTCGAGTACATATGTTTGGCAGAGATGTATGATACGCCTCCTTAACAAGCTTCGATAAAGATAGACATTTACAGAGTGGTTTCATAGTGTTTTGATGCGCGAAGCAGCTTAATTTTCGGCAAGCAGAGTACGGCATTGAAACTGTAAATTACCTGATACCGTCTCCTTCTGTTGATACATTTCATTCACTCCTGACCATGGCGACAGAGTTTCGTTATTCATGTCCATCTCACATGCAGAATGAGTCGGGTATGGTAACTACAGCATGCGAACGGGGACTGCTGGAACACAACCAGCGAACCAACACCCCTCATCTTAACGCCGGTTTTAGCAAAGTCCGGTTCATATTGTTGCCAGAGACTGATTTACTTCACTATGTGGAAGAGGACACCGGTTACCAGCACACTGGTTATAATCACTTGCTGCCTCTTATCAGCAAAAGCTTTTAGTTTTTCTGCGAAAAAAGAAAAAAAGGTTTTCTGTTTGTAAGTTTTTTCCAGGTTTAAAACTTTTTCTTTCCTTTTTTTTTATTATGACCTTAGGGAATTAAAGACTAATCAAGCGAAAGATTCTTCTGTGTACAAAAGTGGGTCAGGAACTTTCAGGCAGCGACGAATGTTTCACAAAGGGTGTTTTTTTTTGTAACTAGAGAAACAAGCAAATCGCTTCGCCAACTGTTGTAAACGGATATCTCTCCCCCCCCCCCCCCCACACACACACACACACACCCGCTGTCCACCTCTGCTGCACAAAGCAGAGGGGGAAGAGGAGAGAGGGAAGGGAGGGGGCTGTAACGCAGTCGTTCGTTCAAGCCTCTGTAAATAACGACACTATCAAAAAAAAAAAAAAGGAGGACGATAGGAATTAGTTGTTGGTTGAAAGTTCTTTTCGCCTTCGAGAAGTAAGATTTTTTTTTTTAATGTTTACTCTGAGGGATGCTGGTTACGTGCAGCGATAAGCTTGGGCAGGATTTTGGGATGGATGGGTGAATAAATGAACGGATAAGTGGAAAACCCACCGTTTTAAAAAAATCGAAGGCTCAGAACTCTTAGCAGCAAGGTACGGCATTGCCTGGGCATTGCATGCTCGAGCGCAAGTACTTGCCCCTCGAGCAGAGAAGCTAGATCCTCCATTGAGCTTAGTGGCCTAAATCTAGTTCCCCTAACGTTTCCAGTTTTATGCACAGATTGCTCTCCTAAACCTTAGATCAGGCGTCGTGACCTTTTCCCGAATACCTAATGTATTTTGCCAGTTTTGGTCAAAAGTAACGAGTAACGTAATTTTGGTTGCCGATACCGTAAAAAAGTAACGAAAATACTTTACTCGTTAGTCATTCAGAATACTAACGAATACGTTACTGCGTTAGCGAAAAATGTAACGCGTTACCAGTAACGTCGTTACTAGTAACGCATTACCTCCAACACTGCATAGATGTCGTGTTACTGGGGAGCAGGCAAATTCGATTGTTGGTTTTGCCATTTTTTTAGCAGTTGTCTTAATAGTTTTTGTAAATTTAGAGATTTTCCTAAAATGCAAGCTGGGAAGAATATTTAGTTTGATTAGGTAGCTGGAAATAATGATTTGAGTACCCTTTAGTCAATAAAATAGATACTGTGTGCCACTGTTGATGCCAAGTCGAGATCGGCGCTTTTTTGGCATTTTGCTTAGAGTAGTACCCATTTTTATTGGTTAGCCTCTTCGTGCGCCAAGTAAAATCTTTCTATCCAGACACCTGCCCTCTGCTGGCACACTCTATCCTCATGCTCAGTAAGTGTATGAACTGGAGTTGTATCCCCAGTCGACACTTGTTGAGCATGAGGGTAGGAAAATCTTTCCATTGCAGCAGAGGGCAGAGGGTTAGGCCGTCTATGATTTCGCTACCGTAGTATCCCCCTCACGAGTGAGCCAATCAGCCCACGGCACAGAGTGAGAGGCGTGAGCGCATGTGCGTTAACTCTCGGCTGCTCCCAGCTGCGCGGGGAAGGCCGCCATTTTCATTCATTTGCCGGCGAGGAATCGATATCCAAATTGCGGTTCTTTCCTTTTATTTGGCAGGCTCTGGCAATAAAATGATATAGTGTTATTCTTCGGTGGCTTAAAAAGCTGAAGAATGAAGTTTCTCCATGTTTGAACGCAAATTTTTATTCAGGCGAAAAAGAAATAAGCTTGTAGCAGACGATGCATAGCCTCAACAGTGCTCCGCGCCGACAGCATTGCGTCAAAATGGCGGTCGTCTCCTCTTCGCTGCCTTCTTTCTCTCGCTTCTTTGGCGCTTTCCTCCCTTTCCTCCTCTCTGGCACCTTCGTCACCACACCCACTTGCCAAACTCTCCCAATATACGGCTCTGCATTGCAGTAGTAGTTTTTTTTATAGTCTTTACAGTTGAATGTGAATATTCGACAGAAATCTCTCAGGTTGGGGTGAAAGAGAGTTAAACGAACGCATTTAATCATTTGCCTTAATTAGGTACCCATCATTTCAAGGCCTACATGGCCTTGTCCTCGAGGGTGACTATGGCTGTGGCAGTGAAGGAGCAGTTTTTTAATAGGTACGAGTAAAAAGTATAAAAATAAAAGTATCTATGTGCTGATCATGAAAGAATATGCTAGCCATTGTAATGTAGCTCTGCCAAGTACTTGAGTGCGATTTGTTTTTATTTTCAGCTACTTGGGTGCCTCAAGATCTGGAGATCCAAGTGGCCACAAGCTTGGACTCAATCTTCTTCTGTGGTCTGGCCAGGACCATGGGGGAGGTAATCCCAGCAACAAGAGCATCGCAGTATCTCCCTGCCTGCGACTTTTGATTAGCGTCACGACAGGGGAGTCGTCGTGCCACCAGGTGTTAGGTATTCTACTCGAAATAAGCATTCTTACCTATTCTTTAAGTGAAACAGCAAAAACACTACTAAGCCTAAAATGCAAAAGACATATTCAAATCTTGGGTTGGATGGAGTTCCAATTACAAAAAGGAGTCTGCAGACATGATTAACATGTGAACCTAAAAGCCCGCGGATGTAAGTTTGACGGTGTCACAGAAATAACTTTTCGCAGATGGCTTCTGCTCGTGCTATACCCGAACAAATTCTTAAAATAATCATTGTGTTACGTTGGTGTCATCAGTCTTATGTACCTATCGCGCCCAGCAGTCGGGAGATGTGAAATATAAAAAAACAGGAACTTGCACATTGTCAGCTCTGCAAAGATTTATATAGTGAACAGAGCATAGCACGTTCAGCTTAAGAAAGCAATTCAGTGCAGGCCTATATTCATGGTTCACATATGTGTAATTGCCCTTCATAATGAAGTGAAAACTGCTTAAGTTGTGGCCCACGACATGCTTTCTATTAGTGTTAAAAGGGTATGGTGTTTTAAACAGCTCGCACCAAATAGTTTTTTGAAATACATAGGTTCATGGAAATTATTATGTGGATGTTTGCAGACAGTCATGGTGAGACCAATCTTTAATGTCAAGGGTTCCACTTATTCGGAGTTGGTTGAGCCTGTAAATATTGTAGGTCGCAAATAAAATTTTTATGGTATGCAATGGGCACAATCGTCCGTAATGACTAGCTCTACTCAGGGGCGGATGCAGGAATTTCCTGAGGGGGGGGGGGTCAGGTGTTGGTCAGCGTACCATATGTTTAGGAGCCCTCTCCCCTCTCCTTCGTTTTACGCCCTAAATTTTACACATGCAGAAATCAAGAGGGGGTCAGGACATCCGGACCCCCCTCTAAATCTGCCCGTGGCTCTACTTAGGGGAACTTTATGTGTTTACTTCGGCAAGATGGTTTCGCAGAACTAAGTATTTCTTTTATTCAACTCCTGCACTAACCTTGTCTCTAGAAACTTTTTATATTCTTTGTGATGCTGAGATAAGATTCTGGAAATAGTTTTTCTAGAACTACGCTAGATATTTCCAGTTCATCAACTTACTCGCAAAGCATGCGAAAGAGCCAAACCTTGTAATGTACGGAGGGAACTCAATGAATGACGCGACAGACAGTTTGAAACAATCGGCACTGTAACAGCAATAATGACATGCCACTTGCTTATGTAATGCGTATTGTCGCAGATCAAACTGCTTTTTCCGTCGAAACTCATTTTTGGTAGAATCATTCACCGAACTCCCTCTCGAGACTGCAGCGCTTGGTTCTCCGAAGTAATTTGCATGAATATAAATGCAACAGGTTTCTTTGAGTGTGCGTCTAACATATATTCTTCTTATTGAACGTGCTAATTGTATTCATTACCATATCCATAATTGTATTCGAATTCTACCTAATAATTTTTATTTTGACATTTGAGTTTTCGGCAGTACTTTTCTTCACATCTGTGCTTGTCGAGCCGTACTCAAGTCCATACATCTTGTCTTTCACTATTACATCAATATATAGAAGTGTTGATGCCGAGTGAGAATTCAAGCTACCAAATCTGTCATGTGAGTTAAGAACCAAGAAAGAGCTCTATAGACGAAATTTTGTAAAAGAGGGCTATATGGGTATCAGAATAGCACATGCCATACTAAAAAAATGCTAACTTTTGTTAGGTATGCAAGGATGACAGTGCTGCACCATTTCTGATATGTCACAAAACAATCAGTGGCATACAGTGTTCCTTATGGATGTTTAAACTGTCAAATTCAAAGCCCAAAAGTTTTATTCAAGAACGTTCCTCACTACAAATGTATTTAGAGATTTGAGCCACCGACTCATGCAAGACTATGTGGCAAACATTCATTTTCATGTGGATTACGGTTTGCAAGGTCTAGTCTGCACTGATTTATTGCATTCATGCTCAAACTGGGTGGGGTGGGGGTTCTCTGGGTATGAATAAAGAGATAAACATTTCTTGAAATCAAAATTTTTGAGAACGGACAAAAGGAATGATATTAAAGCGGTATCTTAGATTCTCTTTTCTTTGTCTTATCTTTAATTATCACTTTATTTCATGTGAGGCATTTAGTTTCTTAGGGCGCAGCTCTTAGGTGCCCGTTTCGCGGCGTCGCCATCGGCATAACTGCCCCGCTAAACTTGGCAGGAAATTGAATTAATGTAAAGGTCATTTGACATTTATTTTTCAGCTAAATCTAGTGGAGAAACTGTGTTTGTTTCTGGCTGACGTGACACAAAGTCATGTGATGTCGTTTTCCCCGCTACATTTAGTGGGAAAACTGAATTGGTGTTGAGGTCACGTGACATCAATTTCCCTGCTAAATTTAGTGAGAAAATTTTCCTGCTAAATTTAGGGAAATTTCCCGCTAAATGGGAGGGAGCAGAAGAGGAGAAGGGGAGGGGGAGGAGGGGCATACCCTCCCATCCTCCTCAAGATCTGCACTTTAAGTTCGCATTAAAGAGTATTGTAAACGTCTTTTGTTTTTCATCTCATGTTTATTAAATTTTTGTATCGCAGGTGCGCTCGCAGCACAAATCTGGGTTGTGCTGACCCTCTACGCACAAGTTGGGAACTCCTGAGTGGCAAGAGTGGGAGTTTGGCCTGACAGCTGAAGGGACACCTTTGTTCAGTATTGAATTTATATTTATCATCTTTTGAGCAAAGTTAAGCTTTGCTGCATGCAATTCTTCTAGAAATAAATACTTGCTACCAAATTTACCACGTCACTACATTTCGCCACTGCTATTAGTGCTCCTCGAGGACCTCGGACAAGAGCTTATTTGTGTGCAAACATCATGCTTGTTTCAAACCAATCGCTGATGTAGAGACTCCCTGACATCCAGCATTCCAATGGAACGCTGGATGTCTGCAAGTCTCTCCCGAAGGATGCAAATGGGGAAGGAACCATACAGTTGTATCGTATTAGGGGACATGCTATAGGGTGTGCTTGTATGCTTTACAGATTTGTTCAAAAAAAGCCGTAAAAGCTACACTTACGCGGTCAATGCACGTGAGTAATATGGCCTAGATGGAGGTTGATTCTAGTGTAGTTTTATCCCGTGAATCTGAATATCACGTTCGTTTTCTCCAAAGATGTAACTAAACTTGAGAAAACACACAATAAAAATCCGACCAGTAGGGACGTCGTAAGGGGATTTTTCAGCTGCCAAGCATGTGTCACTTGAGGGCCGCGCGTCCAATCGCAAACTTTCTAGGTGTATTCTCCCGCACTGGCACCAGTCGTGATGTCTTTTTTCCCCTTTTTAAAATAGCGTGTGCGTGCATAGCTTTGATTGGCGCTGAAGATGCGTGAGCAGAGATTTCGAAAGCTCCTTTTGTGACGTCACTCTCCGGGAAAGAGTGCCTCCAGTGATACTTTAAAAATGATTCTATGCAGCCTCGATTCACCAAATTACCAAATAATTTTGATATTTGAGATTCTGGAGGTCAAATGAAGAAGATTTTAATGTGTTTCCTCAAATACAAAACCACTCGAGCTTCCCTTTATGTATAATATATTCCTTAAATATTTAATTAGTGAAAATAGACCCATAATTCTAATTAGAAAGTTGCTAAGCATTATCGAAAAACACTAAATCAACTTTTTGCGTGAATATATAAGACGAAAGCAGCATTTTACGGCGTTCTAAAAAAAAAAAACTTAATTAGGACGCGTTTTCAGACTTCGGTTTCTTATCAGAGCGCATCTTTGCACCTATGATGCTGCTACCAGTGGCTGCAGTGCAAAGCCACCTCCTCGCCTCCCTCGTAGGATGGAGGGAAGCAAGGCGCACGTGTGTTGCGCTACTAAACCCCTAAGGAACAGGACCGTGGGTGCAGAGATGCGCTCCGATAAGAAACCGAAACGGATCCAGATAAAGCGTTTTTCCAGAACGCATAACATGCTACCCCTGCATTATAGCCTTCTAAAAAGAGTTGATTTAGTGGTGTCCGATGACTCTCATCAAGTTTCTAATTGAAACCATGTGTTCATTTTCAGTAATTAAAAAGTTAATTAACAAATTGTACTTAATTATGCGACTGATCGTTACGATTAGGCCCCTATACTACATACCACTGGCCGTATAACTAACCTGCACAAACCACAGAAGTGTAGCTTTCACGACCTTTTTAAACAAATATATAAAGCTTAAAAAAATCGCCCTGTATAACAGTGAAAAAAGGCGATACCACTGTGGTGAAGCCATAAGGCTCCACCATGGTGGTGTCGCATTTTTGCTGGTATAGGATGTCCCATATTACGTTATGCTTCCATGGTTCCGTTCGCCTACATGGTTCCGAAACGATCCACTACGCTGGTATAGGATGTCCCATAATACGACACGCTTGTATGGTTCCGTCCACTGTATCGTTCCGCCTTAATCCACTATGCTGGAGCCGCCCTTTCGCTGGTATAGGATGTCCCATATTACGGTTACGCTTCCATGAGGTTTTTCCATCATCTTTCCGCCATCAAAATTTTCCAATAGGGAATCGAATAATCGGAAGATTAATCGATCACTTGCCCAGCCCTAGTCTTTTCATTACTAATCCTTGGGTTTTCTTGGGGTTCAGGGTAATATTTGGAAGTGAATGGCAAGGAAAATTAAATTCTTTCCGTCATTGAGCGTCGTAGATGTTTTGAAATCAGGAATTATCTAAGGGTGATGTGAAAGGAAGCTGAAGCAAAACTGAAATATACAAACCATTGAGTTCCGAATTTTTAAAAATATTTTGAAGGACCGGGAGTTGGGCCTTTTGGACTAGCTACAAGACAGATGCCCAATTTAGATAGGTGTGCGGGATTTCGGATAAGCTGGCGTTCCTTTTAGCACAGCTTGTGCCTGAAGGAATAACCTACATCAGGGAAAAGTCTACCAGTGACACTCGGCGACCTCGCTGGCCTACTTTGATTGCACGTATGTCAACGGTCCCTTCCGTTATGCTTTTGCTCCTTCTAGGGTGGCACCAAGAGCGAATTCTTCCCTTTGCTTGACTGTGCGCCGACGACCACCGGAGTTTCTTCCGGATCGGTGGAATATGTACGATGCCACTCTTTAAGATAAGGACCGGACAAACAACACCTGCGATGGAAGAAAGACCAGGTTTGAGAAGTTTGTCAGCCACGCCTGTCTCAAACATCTGGAGGTTGATTCAATGCCTACAGGAAAATGAAGCACTCGTTGCCACGGCATTGACACAAGACCCGAGAGGTGAAACCCCAGAGAATTGGGCGCAAAAGTCCACTCTGAGCGTGCAGAACCGTCTGAAAAATATTTCCTAGGGGTTCCAAGTACACCCAGATCTACCCAGACTGCCGGAGCTAGTAAGGGACTGCATTCGCTTCTAACCAATCGATTAATAAACTGAGTAACGGTTGATAGTTGAGCGTGTTGGTACATACTTGTATATTGGACAGCTTGAACCAGGGGAAGATATATAGAGAAATTGAGACAGGAGAGAAACATCCCTTACAGGAACGTCGGCAGGGCATCTTGCAGCTCATTGCAGGACTTGCCACTGCAGTGCCGTGTTCAAGGACATCACCATCATAGCCACTAATAACAATCCTCATGCGCGCGAGATGCTCGAGGCGCTTGCTATCGAAGAACACGCGAGTGGGTGCGTCAGCACCCCATCCATCACTATTCACAAAAAGGAGAGACAATATCTACGGTGCGTCACGGTCCAGGAAATGGCAGCATGAGCTTGTGGCGGGTAAATTTAAAAGATTAGTTTAGGGTTGGGTAATGTGAAAATTTTGTTAACACACACATGCATTATTATATTAGTATAATAGGTTTTAATATGTAGTAATTTTTGTTGGTGTCTGAAACACGCAAGGAAAAAGAAGTTCCCACTAAATAATCGTTGGTAGTCAGCTGCCTTTTCTCTCCTGTCTCAATTTCTCTATATATCTTCCCCTGGTTCAAGCTGTCCAATATACGATTAATAAACTTGTGTTTACTCTAATGAACAAACCATGCGCCTGCCAGATTTAATTTATCGTTGCATTTTTGTGTCGCACGCATGTACCTAAACTATCCGCAATTGTGTTAAGACCAACATGAAATTTTCTACTGGTGAGCTTTTGTTTAATGAGCTTCTGTCCGGTGAGCTTTTGTCCTTTAAGTTTTTATGCGGGAGTCGTCACGGAGGACGTCCGATGCCAGACAATAAATTTAATTGGCCTTAACGCAGTAACTGCAACGTACTCCACGTTTCAGCAGCCCCTCTGCCTCAGCGAGCAATTATATGGTTGGTCGATTGGAGTTTCATGGCCCAAGAGTTGCCAATGCCAAAATACGCCAGAGTATCTATTGCCACCCAAGGTTTGCACTTGCCACCGAAGGCGGGTGAAAAACTAATAAGAAAATGAGAGAGAAGCAAAAAATAAATGCCAGCTGAAAGGGAAAGATAGGAGGTCACAGCACAAAAATAGGCCACTAGATTGAATCATCCTGGTCGGGACTTACCCGCACTCCCCTCTAAGAGACGTGGGGGCCGAAGGGGTGTATTGCCTCACGCGGGAGGCCCCGAAGGGTCCAACCATCGTCGGGCTCGGCTCAACCACCTGGATGCCCTTTATCCCAGACTCGGCAAAGCGACGCACAGCCAGATATGGGTGGGCAAACCTGTACGGCTCGGGGTCCGTGGTGACGCCACTTACCGAACACCCACTAACGCAGGTACATTGCAGGGAGGAATTCCATGAGGCCCGTCGTTTTAGCAGAGGTGACTCCGGAGGGGACGTCGCTGGACCATCGTCCCAGAAGCACGAAAGGCTCTTCATAGCATGCGACTTCTGTTGGCTTCAAACGATAGAGACGATGTTATGAACTGTCCGATCCACGTCGTACGATGGGAATTTGTCAAGAACGATCACTTCTTTAAAAGTGTTCAATGCCATCGCCAATAACTTGTTGTCTGTCTTCAGATGTCCCGTGCAATCCTCAATATCGCTCCACCCATTGTGTGCCTCATGGGCATTCTCTCAGGCGCGATATCGCCAACATGTCGGTTACTTCCGGATTGAGGCTGCGGCGGTTGAGCGGCGCCTTTTATTAAGGGAAACATAAAATCACTGCGAGGCACAACGATACAGCCGACGCGAAATTCCTAGCGCCCGCAAGGACGACTACGTCGAGCCGCCTCGTTTGCGTAGTGGATGGACCGTCAGAATAAAGAGAGTGCGGTAGTCGGTTCAATTCCTGGCGTGGAAGGGGAGTCTTTTTCGAAGGCAGCAAGCACGTCACGTGACTTTTCCTGACGTCACAGGTAAGTCCACTCATTCCGAGTGTGCTTCCTCGGCGGTAAAGCCCCTCAATACTGGTAAAAATAGGTGCATTCATTTATCCGCACCGCATGCACCCTTGCTAAAGTGTAGCCACGACCGCATTCGATTCTTTAGGGTCTATACCCAAGGGGTGACACCCCCAAAAATAATTGTTCCTTTTTGGGGGGCAGACCCTTTGCGCTGCAACCTCAACAGCGCGACGAAGCCCCAAGGGGCTGCACCGTGCCCTTCGAATAAAAAGCTAAGGAAGCGCAATTTCTGCACCTGGCGGAAACGTTCTGCACTCCCCCGTTTTGGCGGTATAGCCGGGGTGAAGGATAACAGACGAGGTTGCAGACGAAAAATAGTGTCCCAAACATTTCGCGCTATTATTGCCAACAAAGAAACAATTAATATTTAAATTTACGGGAAAGATGGAGAGCCCGTACGAGATGACGGCTTGTCGCTCTACGCTACGGAAGGTAAGTGGCAGTCTAGATGAACTGTTGTGAACCAGAGAAACAATTAAGTGAACTAAATAAGCGCCATCTTGCTTGTTTTATAGACGTTTTGCGCGTCCAAGCGGCGCCGTCCGAGCTATCGCGGGACCTGGGCAAAGAAAATAAGGCTGACGAGGGATGACGAGGCTATTCCTTGTTCGGGACTACCCGGGATCAATGCCGACGCGGCCAGCCCGGGTATCTAATGACCAAGAGTGATTTGATGAGGCCCACTGTTGTTCAACGCCGACACTGTCCAACAGGCTCACTTTAGTTTGGGACTCCCAGGGCACAAAGCCGAAGTGGTCCAAGAGGATCTCTTTTGTTCGGGACTCCATCCCAAGTAACATTGGTGTGCTGTAGATGTGTTACGTGAATGCTCCGAATGTTGTAGGTCTGTTGGGAGATTTTGCGCAACGGTCCCCAATATGATTCTGACACAACAGTGTTTGACACGACAAACACGCAGCGTTACGCTACTGTTTCAAACCCCATGCTGCTTGGGGTACTGTGTACTAAAAGTCGGGAGAAGACTCAATGTACAACGTTTCCTAGGCGGCATAATTTAAATGTTGAGCAACCACAGCGCAGAACTCATTTCTTTTGCGATGCGGCATCACCATAGTAGAGACGCGAAAATCATGACTTTGTATAGTAAACTCTCTCCAATTTGATTCTGACGCAACATTGACCGTCACGAAAAAGCCGCAGCGTTCCGCTACTGTTTCGAATTCCAGGCTGCCTTAAAGACAGCCTAGAAATCGTCCGCAAAGGCTCAATGCACAACATATGCTCGGCGGCATAATTTAAATGTTGACAAACCTAACCGCAAAGTATATTTCTTGTGCAATGCTGTATCATTCTAGTGCAGACGCGAGTATCGTAACGTTGTGTAGTAAACTGCATCCAATCTTTTTCTGACGAATCATTGATTGACACGACAAAGACGCAGCGTTATGGTACTTTTTCCAACTCTATGATGCCTGAAAAACTGTGTACTAAAACTGGGGAAAGGCTCAATAAACATCGTTTCCTAGGCAGCATAATATAAGTGTTCGAGGACCACAGCCCGCGGCATGTTTCTTAGGCAATACAGTATCACTGTTGCACATATGCGAAAATCGCGACGTTGTGTCGTAAACTTTCTGCAATTCGTTTCTGACTTAACATTGTTCGACACGCTAGTGCTTCCAACGCCATGCTGCCTAGGAAGCGGTGTACTAACAGTCGGAAAAAGGCTGAAGGTACAAAGTTTGCTAGGCGCCATAATTTAAATGTTGCGCAACTGCAGCGCGCGACATGTTTCTTAGGCAACGCGGTAACAGTGTAGTACAAACCCAAAATTCGCAACGTTGTGTAGTGAACTGTCCCTAATCTATTTCTGACGCAACATTGATCGACACGACAAAGACACAGCGTTACGTAACTTCTTCGAACTCCATGCTGCCTAACTTGGAGATCTACGGAGAGAATGCGAGCATCCAAGCTCAGAAAAGCCTTTACCAGGTCCAGCCGTATTTTCTGCATTTCCCGCGTCCCAGTGGCGCTTTCGCCCAAGCAATAAACCTGTACGGCTGCCTACAGGGCGCGACCGAGCAATACTATTGACGCCGCGCTCTGCCGCAAAACCGTGCACCAAAGCAGTACGGATCCGGTGGCAATGGCGAGGAACATGTTAAAACTCTACTGGAAGCGCGTTGCAATATTATTGTGGCTTTCTTTCTGTTAAAGAACTGTGATTCATTCTTTTAGGAGGCCAACCTGGGCAAAGTAAGTTTGGCTGTGTGCCACGTTTCTGGAAGGGAACAAATAATCCAGGCATAAAACATTTGTTGACAGCGAAGTTTGTTTAGCAAGTTGATATGTAATAGGCGACAGTGTCGTCTATGACATCCGCCTCAAGATAAATGCTGTATTTATTTCATGGTTTCGCTTGTTCTTGAAAGTCAGAGTTATTCGGACAAGGATTAAGGTGCTATATTGTTCAAATTGCCTTTTCACGCACAGCTGCATTGTCGCACACACTGCTTGAACTCGGGCAAGTAATATTAGAAAGTCTCAATTACCAACTGCTGGAAGCATGCCGCGACTGTTTTAAGTCACGCGAATGAAGTCAATGGCGAGGCATGCGCTGCCAAACAGAAACACTAAGTCAAGCTATATAAAAAACCGAAGCGGAACGCCAATACGGCCACAGTTCATCTTTTTGCAGGCATTTTAAGTGGGTCGCGCAAAAAATTAAAAACTTTTACGACAGGCCGTGACACCTTGTTTTGTTTGCGCACGTGTACCGCGGCCGTAAAAGAGGTAAACTCATAATTCACGCACGTGCGTCAGTAACCCACTCGTAATTTTAGGAGCAAAAAGGCTGGTCGCCATCGACTTACATTTGCGCCATCATTGTTGTCTTGTTGTTTTTTTCATTTTTTTTGTGACCCCAGAATAATTTGTAACTAAGTTGGAGGTGACAAGTAAGCCTTTTTTTCTTTTTTTTCTTTTGTTTGCTGCACCGACAGATAAAACGTAGTTTGTTCGGTATCGTGGCTGCGAACATGAGACTCACCCTGACTTTCAAGCAAAACTTAACTAAAGCCTTCACGATTCTCCTTATCTTTGAGACGCCATGCGTTTCGGAGATCAACGAGGATAAAACAGTCAAATTTGCCAATTGAAAAAATCCAAGAGTACGAATTCTACCCAGTATTTTCAGGGAACCAGACTACGCGTTCCTGGTTTCATGGCACATTTTTCTGCGACGAGATTGCACAAGAGATGCCGACGCGGGGCCTTTATGTAGTTAACACTGCACCGAGGTCATTCTCTGGCCAACACTAGATTATCTTCTTTGTGTCCCCAAAAAGACAGCGCCATTAGTCATTTTGACAGCTTCGGAAATACTCCGATACTGGGCGAATTCCGTAACTTCATTGGAAACGTTTAGGATATTCTCCTTATGCGAATAAAGAATTCATGGATCTTCCTCACGGACCTGCAGCCTCCACTATTCATATATCCATGCGCTCCTCACTTTTGATGTACCACTCCGCGAATGCACCAAGATGTTTTGTTCCACCGTTTACGAACGAAAGCAACAAATAATGTTTGTGGTAGTGCTAAAAGAGTTCCTTTCCTCAGGTTCGGGATGTCCTGTTGCAGTGCTTTCGTAACATTTTTATATTTATAAATAAGACGACAAAGTGGAAACAAAATGATTGCATTTTTAAGAGCTCCCCTCTTTCTATGTACAGAGTGAAAGCACTTTAACATACAAAGGCTGAAGAAGAGTTCGTTATATCATACACACACACAATGGAAGCAAAAGAATCCCAGAAGGCAAACGTTTACATACAACGACCATCATCTCAAATGGCAGCTTTAGGCAAAGAAATGATAACCGGTGCAAGTAATATTATAAATATACGGAGAAAAATAACTTCACCAGTGCAATGGCAAGAATAGAAGACAAACGGGCAAACCATTGTACACGAAACGGAAGCAACGTTTGTTTTAATAGGCAAAAACGAAAAAGACAGTTTGGTCAAAACTATGCAACTGCTACGACACGCTTTTCAAAACGAGGTCGTCCCGCTCTGCGACGGAATTATTTGACTTATAGACCTTTTCGGCAAGGGCGCTGCCATCTTGAATTGTCGTCACTTCCAGTATGGGCGAAAACATTGTTTTTGCCGTCGCCACGCCACGAAGGCATTTAGGATATAAGCGTAACCGTCACACATTCTCGTTTTGGCTCCCCTCTATTTCTTACTATTTGCAGGTTGAGCCGTTTTATTTTTTTAGTCGCCCATACCGGATACGTCTCTTAGGTGGCTGGGGACGAGAGTACAGGAAAAAAGGTCTATAGGTTTCGAATCACCACAACGAAGTATAGATATTCTCACATCCTTGGTAAATCGTTTGTTGCCGAATGGGTTGAATCCAATTTTTTCAACGAGAACACTTTTTGTTTAGGTTACGAGCAATGGTTCTTTGCGTGATCATGTGCAGCTTTTGACATTCCGGAGTCTGAACATAAGAGGTCGTAGTTTAGCTTACAGTACTCACATTCTGTTTACTCCGGTTCTCACGCACTGCTCTTTAGATGCAAAATCGAGAAAAAAGTACTTCGGTTTCAAACAAACAAATCTCAGAAAATGATTTTTCGGTAGCTCGTTAAAAAACTTAAAGAAAAACTCCTAGTTTCAATTTAGTTTGAGAGGAATACAGGGCGTGCTTGACTCGCATATCCAGAAGTATCTAGGTGAGTCTCGCTAATGACCGCAAGCTTTTCGTCCGCATACGGACCGGTTACATTGATTATAAATGAGTCTCTATTTCTATATTATGCACGAACGCCTGGAAAGACTCTTGATCTGACTGCCGAAAATATCGTACATGTCGATTATCGATATCTCAAAACGACAAAACAATAATATATTTTCTATTAATTCAAATTTTGAAATTTCTTGTTTTGCGACGTAGCACAACTTATCAGCTTTGCAAACTGATATGGAACGACCCTGTGCAATAAACTCTTGAACCAGAAATTAAAACAGGTTTTCCGCACACGTTCAAGTTCGCCGCCTCGGCTCCAGTTTCGCTTTTACAACCAGGGAGGCTGTAGCTAACCTATTATTCACCACGCAATATTTTGAATACTACCGCGTTCACGTCCACTATAATGGTGCCATTAAAGTTATCTTGTCTACCACTCTCCAACGGTATCCCGCAAGTCCCAAAACTGGCCCATTTTTAATCTCGAAGAACGTATACAGCGCTGAAAGAGCCCTTTCAACAGTCCCCGCCATCGCCTGTCCGCCATTCCTTGATCGCCTACCCTGAGCACGTATTGCTGTCAACCTTCGGCATGAACTCGACTAAGCTTGTATTGAAAGCTGTTAAGTGTTGCTTAAGCGTTTGACGAGTACCTGGATTCAATCACGTGCTCTATGCCCAAGAAATAACGATCATGAATGTTGCTTGACAGACTTTTGAAAAGGGTTTATTCCCTAATAAGTATACAACGCAATTTTCCTAATAAGAAAGACAATATCAATGAACTCGACTTCTGAGTTTGTTTTCTTTTAGATTGTTCCGTACCGTTTTTCGGTGAGAGGCGCACTGGAAAGGCCGTGGTCTTCCTGTCGATTTTATAGCGACCAACCAACAGAAGACGGCGTAACTGTATTTGTCTAGACACACCGTAACCTGCACGTAGAGACTCACATGTGGTTAGCAGTCAGTGCGAGACATGCAATTACAGCTGGTTAACATTGAGTTACGGTTATCGCGCGTGCATTCCACGCAGAAAGCCGGGGTTCGATTCCTGGGCGCGGGGACGCATTTTTATTAACTCTGACGTATGTTCTGGTAAATTCGAGAACCGTGTTGCTTGTTCTAGGTCAGAATGTTCTACGCGCAGAACCTTCTACGCCGATTCTTCCAGAACCCCACGTGTGTACATAAGGGGCTCAGCGTGGCGAGCCGCAGTCAGTTTCTGCCCCAGCGTTCGACTCTGCTCTTTCGCCGACTTCGACGCCCGCGACGCTCCACGTTATCTTTGTTTCCTTCTTATTTTTGGGCACAAGTTCGCCCGATTAAACGTTTAGTTTACTCAGTTATTCACCGCCTCGTCACTTGTCATTCGTGACATTTTGGTGGAGGTGCGTGTGTATGAAACCCGTGCAGCGTACCCCTACAAGATACGCGTTCTAGCAAGCCCCATTGCCCGACGACCTTCCGTCGAAGACTCGAGCATCGTGCCAGCCGCCGTACTTCTGGGACAAGCTCCTGAACTCGGGACCACTCCCGGCGAGAACAAGCTAAAACGACAGCGACGATGGCTTCATCGGACGTCGCAGACCACAGCAGCACACAGCCGCTGTTTACCTGCCCGTCATTCCACGAAGTCCGACGTCCATTCCACGGCGAGGTCTACGAGGACGTGAAAGACTCGGTCGGACTGCCAAGCATGTGACCCGACGTAAGGGATGGACGACAAAACAGTGCTTCCAGAACCTTTACGTTTCGCTGGAGGGAAAAGCAGAGAGGACTGGTATGAGGCCTCCCTTAGATCTTGGGGTACCTGTTGCAGAACTTAAGCGATCATTCACAAACCAGCATCGACGACAGCGGGCGGAGGACCTTCTGCACACAAGCGCCCAAGGCCAGAACGAAAGCGTCACCAGCTTCGTTGAGGACGTGCCTATGGCAAAGCGCCGCGCCACCTTATGGCCAAAGGCAAAAAGAAGCTGAGCGTCCTAATCGGAGGCGTGAAGACCGAAATCTTCAGCCGCCTTGTTCGTCATCCCCTGACGACAGTAGATGAATTCGTTGCTGAAGCCACAATCAAGGAGCGGGTTTGCAAGCACGATCGAGCGACTACAATCGACTTGCCGGCCTCCATGGCTGCTTCGGCGATTGCATCGCCTCCACTTGACCTGGGCAGCCTCGGTGTCGACAACCTTCGCCAAGTCATCTGCGGCGTCGTTCGAGAGGAGATAAGGAAGGTGATGTCGACAGCCGATAGTCCTGCCTTGCTCTCAATGACCGAAGCTAGTGCGAGAAGAGGTGACGCGAGCGTTACAGCCGGAGGCTCCCGTCGACCTGCCGCCACCGGAACAACCAACGATGAGCTACGCCATCATGGCCCGACGACCGCTACCTGCTGCCTTGTTAACCTCCTGCGACCCGACGAGGAGACGCACCAACACAGCCTTACTCCCGACGTCTCGAAGATCGACCTCACTACGTCCGGCAAGAACAAGTGGCACCAAGGAAGACGACGCGTGACGGACGGC
>JAZHYW010046852.1:0-28348 GCA_037355805.1 Ixodes ricinus
ATACCGTTAACGTCTGACAGATATATGTTTACCCTACAACACTTCGCAATAAACAATTTATTCTGCAATTCGGTTCCACGCAGCTACTTAAGGCAAAGATGGTGCTGGCCATTCTGAAAATACATGTGGTAATGAAACAAGATCGCACTGGGCAGTTTTTTCCGAAAGATCACTGCTGGATGACTCGAGCAGGGCATCTCGCGGATATCCGTCCTTCATCAAGAGCTCGATCGATGGTGAGCTCCTCCTGCCATGCAGGTGCCACAAGACAACGGCAGAAGTACAGACACACAGAAAGTGAATTTCCACTGGACCCAATCGACATTCTTTCCTCGACGAAGCCAACAATAATCTTGCGGGTACTGTAAGGCAATTCAGGGGGGCTCCGACGCTAAGGCAGTCGTCGCGTAAAGAGTTTGGTTGGTCGGAGCGTGCTGAGTACTGAGTGACCCCTGGGAGATGCGGCTGTTCGATACGCCGTTTTGGGGCACAAAAAAGGCTTTCCCCGCGCGAATGTGGCCCTCATTACCGCCGACCACGGATGCTGGCCACGTACAAAGTCCCTTAGTCCGTAAGGCTTGCCGAGAGTCCGCGCCCGAAGAGACGCGCGCGCGCGCGCGCGCGCGCGCGCGCGCGCGCGCGCGCGGTGTGTGTGTGCGCGGGGTGGCGGACCGCGCGCGGGCAGTAAGGGCTAATGCGATTTCGCGCTCCATGTTATTACCGCACAGGGAATGTAAACACACAGAGACTTCCTTCCCCCCCCTTTCTCGAGCTCACGAGAGTGCACCTCGATAGAGCCCGCGCTGGGCACTTGGTCCGTCCAGGTTTCGCCTAGGAACAGTGGGGTTATTTGCCTACGTAATTCGGTTCATCAATTTTCTTATGAGACACTGACTGCGGGCAGACTGCCTGCTTGACCGCTGAGAAGAAAGCACGTTCTCTGCAGAGAGAGATGTGCTATGTATCGTAGGTGCGCTCTATATGAAGTACTCCGGCATTCATTATTTTTTTTCTCATTGGCGTATAACACTGGGTTTTGGTACAACACGACCAGCTTTAAGGTATGCACTCACGCATCAAACCACGTTCAAAAAAGCGTTTAGCTGGTTTTCCACGAATATGCCCTTGAATATATCAGCAGTAAAATTTTCGTCACCTCTGTACAACAGCCAGCTTTGTGGTTAAGCAGGTAGCCTGACGTCGTGTTATTACCGTGCGTTTAGCAAAACATTTAATCTGCGCTGCGTGACCAAACTTAACGCCAAACAAAACTCAACTATGAGAGAAGACGCCAACGGCTGGTAACTGGTCAGCCTTATGTTCCGCCTGACTGAAACACCTATGATCGGCATATGCACCAGTGGGAGTAACGATACTGGCGGCATCATTAGGTCCGGCTTGACTACTATTCACTCGAATGGGGATCGATCTGTACGCATTCAATGTCGAGAGAGGCACGTGTATATACGGCAGCCTCGGTAGAGTTGTGTGAGGCGAGCAAGATAAACGGCAGCCCAGAGCGCGTTTCCATGCTCATTCAGCAATGGCTGAGCCTGAATGCTGTCATCCACATCAACGCGAAGGCAGCCTGTTATCCTGTGGTTTGAGCGCGTTTTATGGGTAGAGGAATTCCTGTCTGCTTTTCGCGCCCAACGTCGGGAATTTCTTTTCCTTTGTTTAACTTCCTGCAGCCAGACAGCCGCGTGTCTGTCGGAGCGGGGCGCCTGACAGCGGGACGCCATTATTCCCGTGAGGGACGTCCTTTCCAGCAGGTATTGATTCCTGCGGCAGTTGCTGGAGCAGATTTATTGCTGCGTCACTAGTGCTTTCTCCTTTCGTCCGCTGTTCCCGCTGTTTCGCCTGATGAAAGGACTGGCTTCCGAATACCTATACTGACCGTTTACAAAAAGAGAGTGCGAGTATAGGACAAAAGGAGAGCGCGGGATGCCTATAAAAACATGCCAGTGTCAGCAATAAAATGTCTCCGCGGAAATGACAGCTCAGGCGGTGTTCACACCGGGGAGAAACCTGAGATATTCAGCGGAGCGCGCACCACGTGACGAAAACGTCACGCCTTGGCGACGCGGCGCGGTGATGTCAGCTCCGTCAGCTCCGCGGCGGAGCAGAACGGAGGGAATGCGTTGTGGTTTTGGTACAGACATACAATCTCGTTTATGGCGAATCAGTTTGCTTTTAAAAATAAGGCACGCGTGTGTCGTTAAAAGCTTTGGTATCAAAATACCGCTCTGCGCAAGAGCAGAAACCACCAAAAAACTGACTGCTGCTCAATACGAGCGTCCCACAATGTCACCGTCCAGGTGAACGACAAGGTAGGGGAAGATGATAAAAGAGCAGGCCGCGGCAATGACGTCACGTACATCCTCTGCGGATTTCCTCCCAGAATATCGCTAAAAGAGCTGAAGAAACCAATAAAACCACCAGCAATTAAAAATACGATAAAAAACTTTTTTTACATTCTCAAGAAAGGGCGCAGCGCGAGGTGTTCAATGTATTCAGAATGCGTGAAATATGCAGCGAGAGCTTGTACCAGCAGAATTATCGCAGTAGGGAGCCGCAGTGGCAAAGGCGCGCGTAGAAAACAAAAGTATTTCAATGGCGTTAGCGAAGGGGCTGTTGATTGAGAGCGATCGAAAACTGAGTCTCACACGCGACCCCTCTGATTGTTTTTTCCCACGTTTTCTCCGGCCGTCCCAGCATAGTCACTTCCTGATATTATTAGCTGTAAGGCCCAGCATTTCAGCGAGAGTGCACCAAACTTGTTCTTTTCTATTAATACATCGCTAGCATCTTTCACCTCTTCTTCTTGCGGAAGGGACGATAAATTAAAGCCACTTTCCTGCCAGGCGTTTGTATATCGATCTTCTTGCTTAAGCGAATGAGAAGTTATCCAGCCATTCTTTCTGTGTCGAACTCTTTTTATTTTTATGCACCGCCAAACTTACTAAATCATCTGGTGTTTCTGTCTCTGACATATACTGCAACTAATTTTCTCGCTGAAGATATTTATATATCTAGTAGGTCGAAAATTTTCTTTAATATCTCCTGCATTGCGACGGTTTTATATATACATGCGCGAATATAATATAATACCTATGCGGATGACAACGCCAGTCTGGTGAGAATGAATAAATTAGAATAAAACACTCATTTGCGTCCATATAGAAACGAGGGCAAACTGAGAGCCAATAGTTTATACTGCATCGTTCACGGTTTCGAGGATGTACTCAGATTTAATTGATTTATAGAAGCGAAAACAGTGAAAATACGCGATCCTCAATATAAAACGCTAATAAGGTTACACAACAAGCCTCGTATACTAAACTTAGAGGAACCGAGAAAGAATTTCCCTCGTAGTTTCTAGCGAATCATTAGTGCCTATAACTTTTTTTCTTCTGTGCTCTAGCTGCTAAGCCTAGGATCAGTATACTAGTCGCTACACCGCATAAAAAATATATTAAATGTCCTACCATAATCAATAATGAATTGCCAGTATTTTCATCCCTAATGTCAGCGGTTAATAATTGCGACCACCGTCATATGACTCTTTACAAGTTCAATTGACACGCACGCCGCATTTCAGTGGCTCGTAGCTTCCTCTGGTCAGTCCATCCTAAATTAAGATATCACATAGTACAACAGTCGCCCATTTCACTGGCTAAATTTCTCATATACAGCGGGGAACCAATGGCGTCATACCACAGGTAGACTCAATTACCTCACGGTGTTTAAATACCTAACATCCATTTTTTTATTTTACTTTTTTGAATATATTACGGAATTTCTGTGGGGGTTAGTTTTGTTTTTAGGCCGCGAGTACCGCAGCATTATATAGTTGTGAGTGGGGGCGTTGTGGTGTTCTTGCGGGTGGCACAGCCTCTCTTGTGGCATCAAGCCCAGTCAAATCAAGTGCTGCACATACAAATCTACCGATACACGATATCGGTTTCTCGGGAAACACCCAAAGTGTACAAACTCTTACACTACTTGGTCTACGCACAGAAGAGCTGAACGATACTCTAGTCAAATGGCGGGAAGACCTCTGAACTAATGGCAAGAACAAGCGGTCACGTGTACAGCCGACTATTTTTGCGCCGATGTTCATCTCAACCAGCGCGTAGATGAGCAGTACTCATAGCGCGTGCTCAGGCACTCGGACATTGCTAAATTTTAAGGAATTCGGCAGTCATTACACTGATTGGTCGCGATCCCAAATACTCGTCGACGCACTGATTGGGCCGAAGCGCAAAACCAAACGATGAAGAAATGTTCGTGTCCAGTTAGTGAACTGCATTCGTTCGGGGTGCCTCTGACGTAACATTAAACACGTGGGTTAACAGCCCTGCAGAACTTGCGAAATGTTCACAAGCGTCAGCGGCAGTGCATGAACGTTTCCTGCAGCCGACTCTAGCCTTTTCCTGGTTGCTGTGTTCGTGTCGCATTCCTTACTACGTTGCCCGGCAGAGGACTGCCGGGAACGTAATACATCCGAGATCAGAAATCCGTCCTCCGCACACGGCGCAAAAAAACAACGGTTGCCAGTTATTTGGACATTTTTAGCCGATATTGCCTTCTGTTTTAAACTGTTTCCAGGAACGAACGCGACCTCTTCGAAATCTTGGACGCTTAAAAGCTTTTAAGACCGACCAAATGTCACTGAAAACGTATGCATGTACAAAAATCTTCTTACGTTGAAAGCTGGCGCGCTCGGTTTGGACAGCGCTTAAGCCGGCCGAGAAAATCCGGCCACCGGAACAAGAGCTACCATCCCGTAGGAACCTGGAAAGAAAAAAACTTTGCGTGAAACTTATTCGAGGATATATTCGAAGAATTTATTCGTTGAATCGGTTCGTAGAATCTATTGGAAATACCGCTTCGAGGTACTGGAATCGCTGTAGCAATACATAACGTCAGCAATTTATACCCCCCCCCCCCCACACACACACACAGGCTGCAGTTCCAACTCCTCCCTCTTAATGGCGTACAGAAACCTCTCCTCTGAAATTGAAAGAATAAGCCCATCATCTCCCCAGATTGACAGTCCGGAGCAACCCCTGCAGCGACGTTACTGCTTCTCTATGGTGGCAGCGTCCAGCAAGCGAGGTCATCCTGTCCTGCTGCTGCGACTTGACATCTCTCTTCCAGTTGTTGGCGTGGTGAGGCTCAAGCTGCCCATTTCGTCACTGCATGAGTCCTGATTCCTCGAGATGTGGCCATTGGCGGATCATTGCCTCCGCCACGGCTGCGTCGTCATTCATCGCAGTTTCGGGGCAAACGTGACGGCAAGCGCGGGGGCTCCCACGCGGACCTGGCATCACCCCAGGGAATGTCCGCTTCGCCGACCCTGGGTCTGGCTTTTGACCGGGGTTGTTGTAAGACAAACAAGACGCTTGCCGGACACGAGGACGACAAAAGATGAAGAAAGCCTGTGGGGAGAGATTGCGTGAAACTTGGCATGATGGTTTCTGCCATGTTTGCCCTTAGCCTGAGAAGGATGGTGTAAGTTAGAGACACCGTGGCGCTGACTTTTCAGGAGGCCAGGGCCGGTATTGCTCTGACCTTGCGGCACGCACGCGGCTGCGGCCAGCGGCCAAGCGGTGATTTTTGCGTCACGCGACCAGCTCCATGGGGCGTCAAGGCGGTACCTAGCGTCCTTGCTCCCAATGGTGCAGGAAGTCCGTGCCACTTCTGAGGCCAGAAAGTTCAATGCTACTGCAGAAACTGACTGCAGAGGCTTTCAATCTGAAGTCTACCTAACTGCCCCAGCATGCGATTTCGCAGTGAGCGGCAGGTAAAGTTAAGCGGCCAGGGAAGGTAAATATAAGCCAAAATAAAGGTAAAACTCACGCAAAACGGTAGCCGTGGCTGTGTATTTATATGATCTGCAGCCACTGCCGGTCCGAACAGCGTCTGGCAGCGAGTCTGAGCGGTTTGAGCGCCGGACTTGCCGTCGCGGCGTGAAAGTGTTCTGAATTCAGATTTCGGCGGAAACTTTTTTTTGTAGCCTGCGTGAGTGTATTTTGTTTTTTAAGCGTGATCGTTTTTTTACTAATCATCCACTGTAGGACTACTGCGGCCGCAGACGATTTTTACTGTTTGCCCCACTTGTTCGGCTGACAAACCGGGGAAAAAAAAAAGGTTACGGTAAGCCGCTAACGGCGCTTCTCGCAATCGTTTGAGACATACGTTCATTAAAAGGAAACCAAGATCAAGCCAAGTTAACGCGCAAATACGAACGTTTCATAATGTTCATTAAAAGGACACCAAGATTACAGCATCGTTATGACTTTCACACAAACGGCCGAAAACAAGCATCCTTTTCCTAAGCAACTACTATTTTATGTGTTTTTAAATATACAAACGCTCTTGCTACGACTCTTCTTTCAATAACAGGAGGCGCCTACTTAGTACTAATACACACTGCAGTCGTGCCAACTACTAAAAAAAAGATTCTACGAAATAAAATAACACACGAAAAAAGATAGCAGCCGTGGATGCATTGATTGAGCGAAATCCTACAGGTACGTAAGCGCAACAATGCAGCCAAACGTCTAAGAAAGTCGTAAAACCGAAATAAAAGATATTATACTTTTACTTGCATGGAATGTGATAAAAGTTATATTTTTACTCTCTTACATCTCGCTGTGGGCAATCGTTTTTAGGCTTATATTAACACATTACGTGCTGAAGTTTAGGATGGTAGACAGACGGTCACAACCGAATGCAAAAAGGAGTCAGGCGTCGACATCGCAAACCATCTCTCGAACGCAAACACCTAAAATGTGGCCGACTTTGGATCAAAATGGAATGTAATTAGATGCAATTGGAGAACGGCAACAACAAATTCGGGAGAAATTCAGCAGCACAGTTACCTGGCGAACGAAGAGACAGGCATTGGGAAGATATTGTCAACGACATACTTTCCGCGGAGGCACGGCAGCCGGAGGAGGCATGGCGGAAGTTGGCTAAAGAAAGCCAGAGACATGTATGCGCTCTTCCTGAGGTCAAGAACAACGAACTGAGGGGGATCGGTGGCCGAGTGGTCTGAGCGCACACCAGCTCGGTAGCACGTGGAGCGAAAGCTCGCGCTGCAGAACCCAGGGATATCGGGCTCTACCTTCCCGCCCCTGCCTGCATTCGATCTGGCGAGCGACTATCACCGCGCGGTCGCATCACTACTCGCGCGGGCACTGTTGGTGACGCCAGGCATAGAAGGTCGGTACTGCACTGGCTAAATTGCTCAATCTACAGCTGGGAGACTCGTCGCCCTTGAGGCAGACCTAGTTCTAGGCTGTATAAACATACACACACAACCCAATTTTTTTGACAGTCGAACTGCGAGTCAGAAGTACCCGCCCAATAATTTTGCTAAAGCTCTATACGGCCTTGTGTACATTCTGCAGGTGAGAATGCAGTCAACGGCAAGCAGAAAAAAGAGAGTTTCTGGCGTGATTTGAACCCGGGGCTTTCTACGCCGCGACGCCAAGTGCCGGCACTCTAACCTCTCGACCACAAGAGGAGGCGCGAGCCGCCGGTCGCTGGCGAAGGCATATAAATATACTGCTACCGCTTTTATCTCGCGTGGTTTTTTCTTTATTTTGCCTCATCATTTACCCTCCCTGGCCGTAACTTTACCTGCCGCTTCTCCAGTATAAAGGTGCGGTCAACTGGACTCCAGTTGAAAGTCCCGCACACAGTTTCTGCAAGCGAGATTAGGCTTTTGTGCTTGAAGCGATACGGATTTCTCCGCCATTAGGCCGGCGACGCTGTGGTACTTCGTTGTCCCCATGGAGCTGGTCACGTGACATAAAATCCCTCTTGGCACGCAGCGCATGCGCGGGCCGCAAGGTGAGCAAACCGGCCCAGCAGTGCATATCTGCGTTCCACTCTGTGCTTTCGCCCCACCGTAGATGATGTGACTAAAAGCAGAAGCTACGAACCACCAGATCCAATCACGAGCCACTTAGAAATTGCCTGGTAGATTCGCGTCGATGAACGTTACTGAGTGACTCATCAATTTTACATTGAAAGAAAGCCACGCCACACAGGCTCTTTGCAGCGTCGAAGCAAGAGAAATGATGCAGCGCATTCTGATCATGAGCATTATTTGTCCATCCTTAATCAATGTTACGCATGTCATAGTTTAGCGTGGAACGTGATTGGACCTGAGGCCCGTAGCTTTGGCCTTTAGTCCATCGTAGGATGAGACGAAGTATAGTCCGAACGCCGCCGACAGAATGCGAGGAGCAACTCCGAAAGCGCGAGGTCACGGCGTCCGTACTTCGTAGCCTTTCCGTTCACGTCTTGTTATTAGCCTACCGTGATCTTGCACTTGTAGTCTGCATGTATGCGATTCGTGAAGCTTCGCGCCTTTGGCCGCGTTTTGACTTATAAGAACACAAGGTGTAACGCACCTTGGAGTAACATTGGGCGCACAGGCAAACTGGCGAGATATATAAGTAAACGATGCCGGGGGGGATCGGTGGCCGAGTGGGGATTCTTTTTTCGAACGCCGAGGCGAACGGTCAGGGAATCATGAGCTCCAGCGGAGCGCGTTCTACGGCTAACCCTAGCCGGGTATCAGCAGGTATTTCGGAAACTTTGGCTCCCCAGGACTACCGTATTATCCTGCCTACGCTGCCAACAGGTCGATATTCTTTTAATTCAGTCTTTCTACACGGTGACCCATCAGCAAGACCGTATCGCATCGACGACTTTCGCGACGTTCTCAAGGGCGTCGTTGACATGAATGACGTGGCCGGCTTCGGTGCCTTCCAGTACAACCACGTTTGGATGCTCACCCTGCACAACGCGGCAGCGAAGGAGAAGCTGCTACATGCGGCAGTGCTCAACGTCAAGGGCAAGACCTGCCTGGTCATCGATCCGAATGTGAGTGAGAAATCATTCAAAGTTCACTGGGTTCCCGTCTGCGTTCCCGACGAAGCTGTGCAAAAGACATTCGAGTCGCACGGAAAAGTGAAATCAATCGTGCGCGAGAAGTGGCGGCAACCAGGCTTTGAGAATGTGGAGACAACAACGCGAACAGTCACAATGGTACTCAAGGAAGGTATCACAGTGGACGCTATCCCGCATCAAATCAACATCCTCGGAATGCCAGCGCTGGTGTCCATTCCAGGCCGCCCACCTCAGTGCTTACGGTGCAAGAAGGTAGGACACATGCGCAAGCAGTGTCGCACCCCGTGGTGTAGAACGTGCCGCACTTATGGACATGAGGAGGACAACTGCATCCATACGTACGCGGCAAAAACGAGGCCTCCAACCGAACCACAGGACGTCGATAACTTGATGGACCAAGATGAAATGGAGGAGACCATTGCCGGGACTTCGACGGGGAAGGCGTCTGAATTGTCATCTGACGTCGTCGGAGCAGCGAATTTAGCACCACCAGCAAGCAGCGTCGCAGAAGTCATGGTGACAGAGACGCTGTCGCCGAAGAAGGGAGAGAACTCGCAAGAAGGACAAGTCAAGTCGGAGCTGGTCGGAAGGAAGGGGAGGAGAACAGGAAGGCCAGCGAGGAAGATGGTAACCCGCATCAAGAAGTCACCGGAGCGGAAGCGCCAGTCAAAAGGAAGGGGAAGCAATCAACGGAAAAAACTACAGACAGTATGACTGCGGCTGATCAACGATTTACTCTTGTGACCCGCAAGCGTTGGAAGAAAGGCGCCGAACCTCAAGGCCAACCACGGTTGACAGAGGGGGTGCTTCAGCACTTGAGGAAATGGCCTTCGAAGATTGACGACGTTCTGCCAAACGTTGGTGCTCGGACTGCACACGATTTGGCGATCCCGAACTGCGTATCTCGAGTGCGACATTCAAGCCAAGCGAACATGGTGGTATTTTGCGGCCAATTTGGGGTGGACTCTCAGTGTTGCGGTGAAAAGATTTCCAGAGGACAAGGAGCAGTGGGACTTTATCGAAAGACGACTCCAGAAATGGTCCATGTGAAGTGTTAGCGTATAATGATGTAACGGGCAGGCTGCTCATTGTCTAAAGAAAAACAGCCGACAGGTCGGCTGTTTGTATTTGTTCAAAAAAGCTTCCAAACAATCAATAAATTTGTTTAAAAAAAAAAAAGGGATCGGTGGCCGAGTGGGCTAAAGCGCACACCCAGCTCGACGCGCGTGGAGCGAAAGCTCGCGCTGCAGAACCCAGGGATCCTGGGTTCGAGCCCCACCCCTGCCCGTTTCGATCTGGATGAGCATCGTACCGGCGTGCGGTCGTGTATCACTACTGCGTGGTGCACGTTAAAGACCCCAGGCTAGCGGTTGTACTGCACTGGCTAAATTGCTCATCTACAGCGAGTGACTCGTCGCAACTTTAAATGGCAGACCAAGTTCTAGGCTGTATAAACATACACACAACCCAATTTTTTTTTTTTTTTAAACGATGCCGTTGTCATGGAGAAATGGTTCAGCTTATTAAAGGAGCACTAATGTGGAGTTTGAGATAGTTTTTTTTCTGGCGCAAACTCAATCTAAGCTTCCCAAAACACCAAAATGTCATCTGCGAAACGCCCATTTTCTTGAGATAGATCTCAAAAAAAAGGAGGCGTGTTGAAACGCAAAGCAACCTTTTAACAGAAAAAAAGGCCACGCATGGAAGTGTTCTTGTTTTCGCTTTCAGAGTACTTAGAGCGTAGAGTTTGCGTCGTAATATATATATATATATATATATATATATATATATATATATATATATATATATATATATATATATATATATATATATATATATATATATATATTAAAATTAATTTTAGCGTCCTTTTAACGGTACCGACAACTTCAAGCATTAACCATTCTGCGAAAAAAGAGCGAAGAATGTCAATGCTAAACCGGCAACAGCTTGAGGCAACAGCTAATCTTAAGCAAAAGAAGAGCGAAGGGTGCCGTCGTAATGGTCGCATTCTCTACACGTGTTCAGTATTTTTTGGTAACATTAAGTGGGGAATAATCACGAAGAGAGGAGGACCGAGTCGTCAGCCACGCGTTATCGCCCGCGCCCTCTAGTTCTTAAAACGTCGCGTGCACTACGTAAGCACGCCCTACCCAGGCGCGGCTTGGTGCACTTACGCTTCTTGCTTTCTAATTGCTTATTCGGCCTTGAAAAATGGTCGGAAGCAGTTTTCTCTTTTATGTCATTGTTTTGGCAATGGTTTTTCCCAGGGTGTCGAACCGGTCATTATTTTGGTTCGGTTCGGGTTCGAGTTCAGTATATTTGCATTTTGTTCCGGTTTGGTTTCGGTTTAGGGTAGCACCCATAATATCACTCCGGTTACCGGTTTTAATAAGCGCGAACCGGTTCTTAACTCGACCTTTGAATATTGACCGAGCACTTCCTGCAGCCTTTTCTGAGCATCGAGATACATGCGATAGACCCATCCCAAAACTACTCCTCTTCAGGCAGATCTGAAAACCCTGCACAGTGACGTGCGCAAAAGACACAATTAATGTGGCAATACTTGTATAATATTGTTCTTAAAACTAGGTATAAGCGATCGGCTTTCCATTTTTATTGTGTCTTTTGCACACGCGGCTATGCAGTACTTCATACTCTGCCAGAGGAGGGCGTAGCTTAGGGATGGCTCTATTAGCCCGAGAAGTTCGCGTGGCGCCCCCTTACGGCGAACCGGGGTGACGTCACGGCGAGGAGAGAATTTTCCTCCGACTCGCCCCGCTCGCCCTGTGGAGGCTGTGACGACGCTAGCTGTCGGCGCGCTCGTTTCTATTCAATTTTTTTTGCGTGTTTTTCGTAGGAAGTGTAAATTTTTATATGTGGCTTTATTGAGGTATGGCCCGTAGCTGCAGGCGAAACTTCAACCAACATTTTAAGCATGGTTGACAGGGCAGGCAACGCATGAATCACAGCTGGTATATGAAAATAAAGAAATGTGGCCACAATTGCAGGAGCATCACTATAGATTTACATCTCACACAATAAATGCTGCTGATGGTCCGCATGAATTGGCAGGTTATGTATACTATTTTTTGTATCTCTGTTTTTAAACAAGATCGCCGAAGCAGAAAAGCTGCATGCTGCTCGAGCAACATGCTAAATACAGTCTGGGCCATGGAGAGAGAATCACAAGTAAGACAGCCCAAGTACAGGGGCAAAGTAAAAAAAACAAGGAACATTTATTTATATACATTGCTCGCATTTGACCTTTGCTGGATTCGGATAGTTTTTCAATGGACTACACGGGTGGTATCTGTGGACTTGTTTATATCAACCCTCAAGTAATTTATAACAAACGTAAGCGAAGGTGTCTAGCTCGTTATTAGTCCCTTAAGCCCTAAAATTGAGATTTTGCCTTAAATCGAATTGTCCTGAAGCTAAAATACCAGAAGCTTTTCTTCCGCAGACTGTCACCCTTCGCAGGTTCCACATTTTATGCTACTAGTGCTGATGCAGCACTAGTAGCAGTGCTGATGCAGCACCACTGGACAGCCGTTCGAATGCTTGTTTTACTCCTATTTTCCTCTGTTGTCAGAAAGTCCAGCTGTAGGGAGTCTGGAGGCTAAGGAAGCTTTTGGGTACCTGCAGCAGTGTGTCTTTTAATTGGAATTGACAATTCAAACTAAACTGTGTACTTTCCGAATACTTAAGGCTGGAGTAAAGAATGTCAGGAAAAAGTATAAACATTCCAAATTACGGTACTATTGCTGTGCATATTTTGGGCAGTTCAATACATATCATGCAGGCAACAGGGGGCAATTCGGCCGTTCTTGCTGCTACCATACAAACTAATTTCCAGTAATTGTGCATCTTCTGAGAAATATGCCTGCATACGTGTATAAACTATATAATTAATTCACGAAGAAGCTACATTTCTGTAAAACAACCCTGTTCCACGAGCACTTCAAAGACAATCAGACGCAGGGTCTTTAAAACATCTACGAACGGTGGCAGCGCAGAGTCGGGGTCGCGAGCTACTTTGCCGACCACCCAAAGGCCCATGATATAAATGCCCCTTCAAACGCCTTGAAAGCGGGATGTAATATCGTCCTAAATCATGAACATGCAAGGAACAGAATTCCAGCGTCTGAAACACTTGCGCCACCGCTTCACCTACCCCTCGCAAGATTGCCTTGTGTCGTGTGGACAGACGGGGAGGTTCATCGGCGGAATTGCCTCCGCCGATAGCTTGCGGGATTTGTAACCCAATTTTAATGGTAAATGGGACAAGCAGGCTTATAAATTGTACGGAAGCACGTCAATATCGGCCTAACTCAACGTCTTGTACACCGGGTAAACGAGGTCCAGCTCCTCGAAGAGCTTGCGGCACACAACGCCAAACCAGGAAACCGGTGCTGGGTAGCGAGCCAATGCGAGATTGCGGAGCGGAGTCCTCTCCCTGACGTCACGGTACACCTCACCCAATCAGGGCGCGGCGACCGCAGCGACGCTTGTGTTCGCTCTCGGGGCTAATAGTTCGATCTCCCTGCCCAATAGACACAGCTCGGAACGAATCTTCGTCATTCTCTTTCCATCCTCTTTTCACCGCGCGGAAACACCCTATACCGACGAAAATAATCCCTGGAGAAGGGGAACAAGAGGGACAAAGGACAAACACAAATCTCCTTTGTCCCTCTTTGTCCTTCTCCAGGGATTATTTTCGTCATTCGTGTCCAGCTCGCTTGCACCTTTGCATTTAATTGCATTATAATAATAACCCCATACCCCCGGCAGGTCCCCCAAAGCCCCTCAGGCGTCGCACGCTCGCGGTGTTCTGGGAAGTTGGACTAACGAACAGAGAACCGATACGAGCTTCCCTCAAACGTACGTGTTTATTGCTCGAGCGAACATTTCCTCTGTATCACCTTATAATGAACCGCAGAAGGCGCTACGAGCCATCCCAGCCAATCCAGCTGTGAGTGTCACCTTACCCTCGTGGTGTGCTATGCGAAGCTCAAGGTCATGTGATTCTCTCTCAGCCCTCGATTGGCGAACACGGTCTCCTAGCATCCGCTATGGTCCACTGTGCGGTGGAACGGAGCGGGGTATGAGGATGTGGAAGCGAGGCGCCCGGGGATCTTCTGCCGAGGGGGATGGCACCCAGGCACTTGGATGAGAGGAGGGGAGGAAGTGGCCGAGTGGGCTAACGCGTCTCAGCGCGGAGCGTGGAGCGAAAGCTTGCGCTGGGGACCTCCTGGGTTCGATCCGCGCCGCCCCCGCCCGTTTCGATCTGGATGAGTTTCGTACCGGCACGCGTTCGTGTGATCACTACTGCGTGATGCACGTGAAAAACCCCAGGTTAGCGGTTGTACTGCACTGGCCAAATTTCTCATCTACAGCTCAGAGACCGATTACCCGTTGAGGCGCATCTCCATCAAGGCTGTATAAACATACAGAGCAAACCATTTTTTTTTCAGGAGGGCGCTATCGGAGTGGTTCCGAAAAGACCGGTCGTGGCCGGGTGCGTTGCGGTTTTCGGGGCGCGCGAAGACGCGCTGGAATTCACGCGCCTCTGGTTAGCACTAGTAAGGAGTGCTGCGTTGTATATACAGGCACACGTGCACCCTTAACAACATCACTGGAACTCCAGCGGGTCCCCCACTAGAATGTCACTGATCCAGTGAGCAAGCACAAAGCGCCGAGAAAATACAGGGACACAGACGAAGGGATCCAGTGGACTTTAGCGAAATCGAGGCCACTCTGGGCCTCTTTCGAAATGCCGCCCCATCGCTCCTCTCTTCCCCAGCCGACAGTGAAAGGGAGGGGAGCGAGTGAGATAGCTCGATATATTTCGGGGGAAGGGGGTTCGTAACCCCAGAAACCCTCCCTGGAGTACGGCCCTGGTGACTGCATCTTGACAGCGCTCCGAGTTCAGCGCGGCAAAACGCCGCCGTCAAGACCTTGACTTTTTATCGCAAACAACGCTTTATGCGAATGACCCCGTCTGAGGGACTCAGAACCAGTTACATAGCATGAATTGTTAACGACTAAGTCCGTGACAATATTATAACAGTACTCGCATTTGAAACTGTCAGCCACCGAACAAAGTTCCAGGTAATGCCACCACAGCGAACGACGTTTCTCGAATGCTCAGTTGAAGACGATGAAAGAGGACTTCAAACAAAAATGAGAAAATGGTTGAACAGGTGACATGCTGGCCTTGCTAGTACTGACAAACCTACAAAAAAAATATACAAAGAAACATTTTCCTCCCTCCTCCCCCCGGCCTCCTTCCACGGCGCGGCGCGTCGGCGAATCATCGCCGAGTAACGTTGCCTCCGACGGCCCATGTTTTTCATTTTTTTTTTTGTAAGGTAACACTCTGAACACGTTGAAGAAAAGATTGTTTTTCATTGAAATGGACCACAGGTGACCCTACAAACTATACTGCCGATGCAGCGCGGTCTGTCCCACCTTCCTTTCAGCGTGTCGCTGCACTCAAGCGGAAGGTCACGTGGTGCGCTCTCGGTGCTCGATTGGCTAAATGGCTCATCGACTGCAACTGCGGTCCATCTTGAGGTCAAACATTCGCGGACGCATAGGCCTCCGTGCCTAGAGTGGCGCAATCCGCTCCGACACTTGGACATTTCGTAGCCAAGCGGCCAAGCGGTGCTTTGAAATCGCCGCCGCCGCCTACCGCGCCGCCAGGGTCAATCCAATAAGAAACAAAGTAAAGTTGAAGCTCTCCAGATGCCTAAGTAGAGGCGGGAACTGAGCGAGCTCGCTGACCACGCGGTCTCTTTGTGTCTCTGCTTTTGATGATGATGTATTTTTTTATTACGTATGCAATAAAAACGAAATGTAAAAATATCTGACAGTATGTAGGATTAGTCTTGGCAATATAAGAAAAACATACGCCCGCAACTTTTCCCATTAAGACCAATTATTGACACAATTGGCCCTGAACCGCTTTCGTTGAACCGGTAACCGCCACATCAGATTATGGTTTCGTTCCGGTTCGGGTTCAATATGAAGCGTTCGATTTCGGTTTCGGTTTTGTACCGGTTCGGTCAAAAATAACGGTTTTGATCCGGTTTTCGGTTCAGGTTCGGGTTCGGTTCGACATCCTGGTTTTTCCTAATAAAATAGATTGCAGCACAGCCTAAAGGTAAAACTAGGAACTGTCGAAATTAACGAACGTCGTTTGCGTTTCGCATCCTTTGGACGCCCCTTGGCTTCCGCGAGACGATGGAAATGACGGGACAGCAACAGCCACACTCCGTCGTCAGTGGGAGTCTTGAGGACTGTCCTCCAGAACACACGCCTTCGGGCGAGTCCCAAGAAACAATGAAAGACTCGGCGAGCAATCTCCTCTCTCGAGCCCCACGGGCGTTTCAAGGACCAGAGAAGGAAGGCAATCGAAACGCTCGTCTTCCGTTTCCGCTAACTTCCGGAGGAACTTGCTCAAGTCCGCTCCGATGCTCCGGCTCCTTTAAGACTCGCTCGGACTCAGCGGATCCCGCGACGAGGACGAGAACCGCCTCGAGTGTTTGCGCTGCCGCTGGCGGACTTGGAAAGGAACGCCATTTTCGTGGGTGGGTTGGGAACGCGAAGCCAAAACCCCACTTAGGTGGCCCCTGGCGCTAGTCGTCGTTGTTACTCCCGGTACGTGCGATTCGGGCGCACCAAGGAAATTTGCTGAGTGGCTTGAACCGCGGAGCTGTTTAGAGGTTAAAGGATCCATGAAACGGTGTTTCTACTTGCGCTTAATAGAACTTAGAATCATTCCTAATGTTAATTACTGAATAAACTTGCGTTCGTATTTCCTTCTAGACAATAGCAGTCCCAAAAAAAAATCCAGAAATATAGGCACCGCTTATTCCCTCAACTCAAAGCCAGAACAAGCGGCCACGTGGCCTGGTGCCTACCCTACGCCGCTAACGTTAATCATAGGCCACGCGCTGGGGCTGGGAAAATAGAAAACGCGTGCTGAGCTCAAGGCATCGTTAGAGTTCGGTCATTCTCATCTCCGAAGGGGTTGGACACGAGCCACTCCCCGAGTGTCAGCCGGAGGCATTGATTGTTACGAGCCCAAGCGGAGTGCTCACGCAGTTCTCGTGTCCAATTCATGAGCCTCGCTCGACTGTCGTCAGGCGGGTGGTCTCGATGCCCACAATTACGTCATCAGGCTTTGCGAAGGCAAGACTGAAAGAAATAGTCTCCTTTTATCCTCGCAGTTTCACCGCGACCAAGAAGCTTCTGAATCAGTGGCGGTCTGCGCGAGTATACGTTGGGTCAGACTAGAGACCAGTACGCATCTGCAAAGTCACGACATTTCAAACCGTTATCGTTTAAGGGCCGAGTTAGGTTCAGGCATATATTATTCCTTCTTTTTTTGTCGGTTTGTGTCGAAGCGCAGCTGTGTCGTCGGAAAGATCGCCAAGGCGGCGGGGGAGACGGCGGGCTGACCGCGGGAATGGGGGACATGTCGCCCTCAGGGGCGCCTCGAGCCGGCGTCTGCCTAATTGGGGAGCCGGGACAATGGGACGCACTCCCACGGGTGGCTGCCGGATGGGGCTTTTGGGGTAGTAAACCGTGCCGAACATGTCGGCTTTGCTTTCATCGTGTGAGCGGGCCGGGTTCGTGGGTGCGCGCATCTTCGCGGCGCCTTCTTTTAATGTCTGTCGAAGAAAACGTGGGGTCTTTGTGTGTTTTATTTTGGTTATCCGTTTGAGACAGCATGTTGTTGTTCTGCTTGTGTGCTTTTAGGACCGACCGTCTACCAGAAAGGAAATAGCGTGGGAATCTTTGTGATTGGTTCGGACGATTGGGAGAGGGAACCTGACTCCGACTCTAAAACGGAGGGGCGAATGATGAGAAGGGGCTTTTTGAGACGGATCGAGCTGGGCTGCGGTTGGGTTCCTTGTTGGGGTTTTGGAGGACGGAAAGTGCCGGGCGGCGACGTCTGGTCGCGCCCACCACTGTGAACGTACTATGTTAAATAAATCTATCTAAGTTAAAGTCTAATACCACCTGACTGAACTTCACTTCGCAACGTGTTCGCCATCAGGCCTCTTGTTACAAGTGGCCGAACATCATCATCATCAACCCCTCTATTCGTAACTGGCCCCTTTAAATTGTTCGAACTGTAAAACGTCGTAAAAACAAAACAAAACATTCATGTATAAAACAACTAAAAAAAGAAAGAATCGATAGTTAGATTTGTGAGGTTGCCGTCGCCCTAATCGGATGAGTATGTAGTATGTATGTAGTAGCACAGCGTAGTTGTTTATCGTCTCTTAGGTTAGCCTAACACACTGGTCTCTATGGCTATGTTCCAAATCTTACACGAGTAACCTGTCTCCTACGTCAGCGGGCACTACCTCACATCGCGAGTAAACGATCCGGGACTCGATTTTGGAACTGCCGGGATAATCACCTGGATACTACGCGGATTGGCTTCGTCTTGAGCTGCGGAAATGAAAGCACAGCAGCGATGGCAGAAAATACCAGACGAACATTTTGATCATAAAGAAAGCGTTCGAAGAGACGATGCTATTAATGACTACGCGGTGTTTTCTGAAGTGGCTCTAACCAGCTCCTTTTGCTCACTTTCCTTTTGGACTGTATATTGAGTTCAAAATTACTTACTCCTTTCAGTTAGACATCAAAAATTTGTTTTTATTAATCAGCGCGATCGCTGTAAGTCTAGTCCAGGTGCCCTAAACGCATATGTTCCAAGCATCGTAATTTTCACCGATTAAGCTTTGCAGAAATTACTTCCACGGGGTGTAGGGCTACAGCGAAGGGGGCTTTCCCAACAGTTATATATAACTTACGTTCGCTTTGACGCGAATATGATTACAAAATCACAAAGAAAAACTTCCCAACCGCTATAGCCAATTTCTTGGGGAGGGAGATGGGGAGGGTTTGTTGACTGATCATATACATAAAATGTTCGAAGCCTTCACTGCTTTATAAACGTTATCCTCACATTACACACACACTGGGGGGGGGGGGGACGACGACTTCCACATCATCCACTGTGTTCGAGCATTTCTTGAACGTGAGAACACGGAATTCCCTCTAACGCCGATGACGGGGATGTGGATAAACTCCTGTTTACGCTCGCACTCTGATAATAACGTCAGGTATACTTTCCCGGGAAAGGTGCACGGTTTCTATCTGGTGCAGTCAATTCCTGCGTTGAAAACAGCCAATCACAATACCCACACATAAATGGCTTCGCCTCATTCTTTGTTATTTCGGAACGTCCACCACCAAAGCCAACAGGAGCAAGCGACCTTTGACGGCCGGCGCAGAATGCTGATGACGAACAGATCATGTGACATATTTACTCGATTTGGTGCGATGTTACCCCCCGATCGAGGTGGGTAGCGTGAGTAATTACTCCGGAGTAAACAACCCCGCTTCTGGAACGTGAGTTCTAACGTAACCGAATAAGCGCGAGTAAGTTTTTAAACGCCACATTACGAAACCTTTACTCCAGAATCGGATCGAGTAAGTTTTGGAACACAGCCTACGACAATTGCTGGATCGCGCTTCACCGCTCTGTGAGTGCGGGCCGCCAGACGGCCATCTTACATGTAGCAAAAGCGACTTCTTGAAGCGTTCTAGAGGCTGGGCGGAAGGGTGTTGAAGACACGTTTTCTACTCGTTCGTCGTGATTCGCCGCAGAAGTTTTTAAACCCTTAAGTACGATGATCATTTCCTTTGGGAACACGCAGAACGTTCAACGAAAAAGCAGGACCGCAGAAAGAGAGGCACAACTCGTCAAACGTAAGTCTTGCCAGTCTAGCGGCGTAGTCAAAGCTTCCTTGGCACGCCGAAATGTGGCGTCTCTGTGCCTTCGCACGCTTGAATACCGATTAAGAATCGACACTGGGGCAAGGTTTTCAAGGTCTGTCGCGCGTAGATGTCTGCATAATTGATCAGCCACGGAGTTTTGAATCGTCCAGCTGTTCTGGCGAGTTGCTAACAATAAAGTTCCCCGTGGAAATCGCGAAGACAACTTTAGGGGGACCAAATCACATCGCCACTTATTTGAACAATTGAACCAGGGGCGTTGGAAGTGTTTTGAAGTTGGGGAAAAGGAGGAGGGGGAGGAATATATAAATATAAAATTTTTTGTTGTACTGAATTGATTGCCACACGCGTCCAGTAAAACAAAACAATTCCCCCCCCTCCCTTTCTTCCGTAGCCACTGGATAATGGATCAGGCTCGTTTCTGTACCGCGAGTGCCGCAAGTTACAAATAAAGTCGTCAGACTAATGTAAAACGCTGTACCAGAGGCACATACGTCTTTACGCACATTGCAGTCGCGAAACACATCCACACGGCGTCGATTCTTGATCGGTATCTAAGCATGCAAAACACAAAGACGCAGCACTTCGGCGTGCCAAGGAAGCTTTGATCACGCCGCTTGACTGGCGAGACTTGCGTTCTACGAGTTGTGCCCTTTTCCTGAGCGGTGCTGCGCATTCGTAAATATTTCCACGTGCTCTCAAAGGCAGATATCACCGTTTAGGGTTTAAAGAAACAAAACTCTTCGGCGAATGGCGATGAACGAGTAGAAAACGTGTCTTCAGCATGCTGCCGCGCTGCTTCTGCAACGATCCGAAAGGCCGAATTCGCTACATGCAAGATGGCCGTCTGGTGGTCGCACTGGCGCTGCAGTGACCAAGCAGAGATGCGCGATCCAGCAAATTTTGCAGAGATCAATGGCCTAGCAGTAGAGTCGCTGGCACGGGCAGGAGACGAGCCCTAAAAATGCTATTTAGAAGGGGTTTTGTTAGGCGAGTCACGACGCGTCGATGATGGTTGCAGGTGGTCCCTGAGACATCTTTAATATATATATTTATCACTGGAACTTTCATCATCGTACGTAATCTCCAAAAGAAAATACCGGCTCCGCCCAATATTTTTTTCTTGGCGGTTTCGTAAACTTTGATTCATTTGATCGGTTCATTCATCTGGCATTACTTTCCATTATATGCCATATTCCTGCAAAAGCTTTCAGAAATTCCTAAAAATATGCTGTTTGAGATAATAAAGGAACTCTTTGCGGGAATAAACTACCAGTCTTGGCGGACACTAAGTATTGCAAAAACCATACTAATTAACAAGATAATAACTGAAATTTTCTAATTAGTTTTCAATTAGCGAAAATAATCATATGGTTTCACTGAGAAACTTGCCAAACGTCACAAAAAACCACTAAATCAACTAATTTTAGAAAGATATAAAGCATGGGCAGCATTTTACGGAGTTGCGAAAAACGCTCTGGTTTCGGTTTCTTATCGGAGCGCATCTCTGCGCCCACGGTCCTGCTCCCCGCTGTCCGAGATGATGTTGATGATGATGATACTGCGGCTGCTCCTTTTATAACGGGCGGGCTCGATTACTCGTGCCCAAGCCTGGGGGTGAATTCAGCGCCCCCTGTGTTGCGTATGATGCAACCAATCCTCCAGTCGTCTTTTTGTCTGCTCGATGGTCTTCCAAAAGGCTTCAGTAGTATTGGCTCTCTCGCTTGTTGTCGAGAAGCCCAGCGCTGTCGCTAGAGGCGGGACACCTTCGTGCAGTCGGTTCGCTTCTTCGGTGGGAGGAGTCACAGATGGCCGGATTCCGCCACAACGGAGTATGATGTGCTCCGCGGTTTCGCTCTCACCCTCGCATACTCGGCATACAGTCGACTACACATTATTGTCGAAGCGCTGTTTGTACACCAGTGTGCGGAGGGCTCCCGCACGAGCCTCGAACAATAGGCGGCTGCCCAAGCTGTTGTCGTACAGCCGCGTCTCTGCCGTGATTTGCTGTTTTAACTCCGCATACATGGTAAGGGTGCGCCATAATCTCTCCATCCTACGAGGGAGGCGAGGCGGTTGCTTCGCGTGTTACTCGATTTTATATATATATATATATATATATATATATATATATATATATATATATATATATATATATATATATACCGGGTGTTATTTTTATTCGAAACAGATTTATTTAAAAAAAGCCGTGAAAGTTACACTTATGCTGTCTGTGGAGGTGAGTTATACGGCCAGGGGACATATTATAGGGGCTAATCGTAACGATCAATTGATCAATTAATTAAAATTCGTTAATTAACTTTTTAATTAATTAAAATAGACATATGGTTCCAATTAGAAACTTGCACAGCGTCACCGAAAACCACTAAATCAGTCATTTTCAGTAATACTTGGAGCGCGTGACAAGCGCAGTAGTGCACTGAAGTTACCGCTCGTGGAGCAGGTACAAAGCTAGAGGTTGAGATAAGGCGCCCGCGCGATTTTTCCGTCTCTTATCTAGCCCCAGCCTTGCACCTGCTCCACGAGTGGTAACTTTAGTGCACTACTACGCTTTTCACGCGCTCAAAGTCTTTCTGAAAATGACTGATTTAGGGGTTTTGGATGATGCTGAGCAAGTTTCTAATTGGAACCATATGTCTATTTTCATTAATTAAAAAGTTAATTATCGAATTTTAGTTAATTAGCCAACTGATCGTTACGATTAGCCCCCTATAATATGTCCCCCTGGCCGTATAACTCACCTCCACAAGCAGCATAAGTGTAACTTTCACGGCTTTTTTTAAATAAATCTGTTTCGAATAAAAATAACACCCGGTATATATATATATATATTTTTTTTTTTTGAGCTCTATTTCTTTGTTTTGGCATTTTAAGTATAAACGAACCGTGCCGCTTTTCAAGGCTTCGTTTCTCGTTCCGGTACATTTCTGAGCATGGCTGTCACTTCCCATCTACGAAACTTGGCAGCAAGCTACTTAGGCCCGCTTTTGTTCTTCAGAAACAAACCGCTCTACCTGCCGCGTATTTTTTGTGTTTTTTGCTTTGTTTTGTACTTTCCCCCGTATCACTGAACGTACTCCGTTTTACTGCAAGCTGTTCGCAACTTCGCTCTCCTTCGTGTCGGCAGGCTTTCCCTCACTAACATGGTATCGGCGGAAAAGACTGCTTGACAGGCATCGCTCTTTATTGGGGACTTAGATCGTCAAAATTGTAACTGAAACTCTGTCAAGCTGTAAAGGCCGAATAGGATCGTATCTCGGAACGGCGCACTCATTTTACATCCCGTCCCATAATCATTGAGGTTCCAGCCGTTACGCCAGAGTATCCAAATTTATACGTCTGGGTAAGGTTGTCAGCCGCGGCAAACGTTAAACACCAGGACGTGAGGGTTACGTGAAAAGTAGCGGACTAACATGTAACTAAAAGTCACTCAATAACTTTTAAAAAAAACCGTCCTGTCGTTACTCTGTAACCAGAGTAACAAGTTACTCTTTGTTGCGAGCACGTGACCCACACACGCTGCGGCAACTGACCTCTCTTCGGGTGCGGAGTTTTCATCGCTCCTGTTCGTCTTGTGCCTCTGTCACGCGGAAAAGTTGATGTCAGTTTCATCGAAGGACATTTGTGTGATCGGCGAATGGGCTCGCGATCTGTCGCGCGTGGAATGCGCCGCACCCGGAGTGCCGGGCGCTAATTGGCTGATCGCTTAAACATCATTCGATTGTAACTGAAATTAAATTGCCAGTCTGCCAGGGGTATTACACTCCCACTTTAAATCTCATTTTCATATAATGACGTTCGAAGAATATCAGCGCGCGCTACTTCTGACGCAGCACGTTCCACGCAGGACGCTCATAGTACAAACGACGACCTGATTCGTCGATCATACAGATATGTCATTCGGCGTAAATGACATTAAATTACCCGTCCGACAGGGGTATTAAACTACACTCTGGTTTTCAAGGGGAATTTAACCGAAAGACAGTTTAATAGCGGCCGTGTTTGAGTAATCAGCAGATGTGCTTGTGATCCTGGCTCCGAGCGTCCTTTGCAGATTCTTAGATGTCATTTGACTACATGTCCTCTGGCATTCCAACGGGGTTGGCGGTACTTTAGAGTTTCGGCTTATCGGGCCCGCCGTCGGCTTGAATTGGTCGAAGTGGACCATGGAAGAATTCAGTTTTCCCAAGTCTAACAACTTCTATGACCTATTTCGACGCATTAGGTCCAAAACGCAGCCAACGCTATGACCCGGTAGAGACAATCAGAGGGCGCCAAAGGTGCGTCGTCATGGCGGTCCTTTTTTTTGTGACTTTTCAACCACTGTCTGAACCAAATCAGGCACAGAGAAAAAAACAGAATCACGCCACATTCACTGTGCGTAATTTGTTGACCCGGTGATTGAAACCCACAAAGACGACGAGCGCCCTGACGAGGCACTTTTGACGCTACTTGATTAGCTCCATCGGATCTCGACACCGGCTGCGGTAAACGGAGCACTACAATCTGTCTTGTATAACTTATTTGCTGACTGCCGCCTCACATTTGTGCCCTAACGTCCTCCGCTGGTAATCCCGAAAGATTAACCTAAATATTTCGAACTCCTTTAGTTTTATAATTGTTCTCCGTCTGATAAACTACACCCTGTATGTTATCGAAACATGCGCTTTTTGTATTATTATTTTAATTACACTATCCTGGAAAAGTTCTCGATAGCTTCGGTTGCCTGCTAACTAAAATAGAAAAGGACACTGTAATTCTTGTTTCACAAATTTTTGTCCTTCTAGATCGTAATAAAAAACATTATTCTTTATGAAAATACGAATGAAATAACGGAAATAGGGCAATGACAAGCAAGTAAGACAGGACTAGGCACTGTTCTACGTACTACTTCGGAGGATTCACAATTTACCTACAACTCTGTAGTAAACTACAATGCTTCATAGAACGAGATCTTATAACTTATTCGATGTTCGCTCAAGGGTGTGCGGGCCTTGAAATAGCAATTTAAATCCTGACAGCGGCTCTTGCCTTCCGTTGCAAGACTGTATAGTCAACGGACCCTGACCGTGCGCTGTGATTCGCGCAGATCTACGGGCGCAGTGCGCAGCGTCGCAAGTACAACAACCGGCTCCAGGAGGACGACCTGGAGAAGGCGGACACACCCACCAAGGACTGGGAGAGCAAGCTGGCCGCATCGTACGAGAACTTCGCCGCCGACTCCGTCTACGACACCGACGACGCCCACCAGGAGGTCGTCGACGACCGCTACAAGGTATCCGCAAGTTTCACGGCCTAGAGGGGTCGGGAAGGCGCCTATCAGAACGACTGTCATGTGGGTGTTCAATGTAGAACAGCAGAACGCGGCCAGGTTTGGAATGCCCAAAATTATCCAAATTTTATCGGATATAAGCGTCATTAAACCTTAACAATATTATTTCATCTAAAAGAAACGTTTGCAACAATCTTTATGTTGAGGTCTTTCTATCACCCCAGAACTAGGGAACCCGACAACACGCAGTAATGTCCATGGACGCCCGTAGGGCATGTTTTGGCCGATATTTGTACGGCTTCGCAATTTGTTAATATTATCAGGAGGATCTACCGGCAGGTCAGTCAGCGCCATAGCCAGCAGGCAGCAGCCAGGCGGCGCCAGCGGAGTGAAAGCCCGCGGTTATACCCTGTCTCGTTGTAACTTGACAAAGGCTGACCGATAAGCCCCACATTGCGTGCCGACGACTTCGATATGCACTACGTATTTGAGGGCAACGCAAACATATTGGAGCATGACGCAGCGAAAAAGCCTGATACTTCTTCGCTGTAAAAGCGTACTCCGGTGATACGTAGTTACGTTCCGACCGGCCCGCCAGGGCCGTAGCTTCCGCCGTACTCGCATGTCATGCGATCACGGCTTTCTGGCCTACCCTGTATTTTTTGCTTCAGACGCTGGGCTAAGCGGAGCCGCAAGAGAAAGAGCTCACAGTTTGAACAATGCAGCCGCCACTACCAGGCACACCCAATGTTTCTTGCGTCAGTTCCAAACAATATTACAAGTTTCCGCGGCGTTATCAGCGAGTGATCGCATGCAGCTTTGTGCGCACACACTCACTCTCGCTGATAACGTCGCATTGCTCCTGTGATACTGCTCTGACTGTACCGCCAGTCGACGCTCCCGTGATATCATTTAAAAATTGCGGATAAGCCTCCGGTATCCGAGAAACGTGTTATGGTCAAGATCTGGCCATCCCATTGGCATTATATGGTTCTTTGGTTCTCATGTGATTTTACCATCCGTACAAAAAAGCGGTGTAAATTAGACGAATGCACATTTCAGGGATGGAAATATGATTTACTATAACTCTAAAAGGTTGACGGAAAGATAGTTCACAAGCTTTAATGCTTCCATATACTGCTATTTCATGTAGAATATGTCTTCAGTCAAAATTAGGTTGTTACACTGTCTGGCTGACGGCCCTCACTGAAACTTTGTGCTCGTACTTAAACGCCACGGTTCGAACTCTGCCACCTGATCCCATGATCTCGGTAAAGTCCATTTTTGTAGTGACCACTTGAAACTATCACATGCTGCCGAGCCTAGTGTATTATGGTGCCCAGGAAACGAACAGGTGCAAGCATCTGATGTATCCATTCCCAACAGGACCATGCAGTCACTGCGGTAGAGAATGAATGTCTGTTAGATTTATATAGCAATTTGGATACGAACTCTTGCATGATAAAGACGGTGATTTCACATGTGTGGGTAACGAGCATAAAAAAGATAAGCACGTAATTATTGTAACTGAACAGAGCCCTTATGGACGACTTGTTTGCAGAAGGAAAATACTGATATATAAGATTGAGCCCCTCAATGCCAACTCAGTTAAAACCGAATTCAAGTACATTGCAAGCTGAAAAAAGAAATAGTGTGCATAGTTTCATGTACGCACTAGGAAGTATGAGTGGTGTCATAAGGATTTGCGACACCCAGGGCAGTGCGCCCGCCGCGACCCCCCCCCCCTCTTTTCACTGCCCAGCGCCCAGCTGCACCCGAGGACGCCCCCCCCCCCCTAGTGACGCCACTGGGGTGTATTACATTTTTTTTATAAAGAAGGTGAGTGGTGTTGTTTTTAAAATGGTGACAGGAACTGGATGGCGATAAATGCAGTGATATTTATACATTTTAGAACAAATGTCACAGTAAGTGTCATACTTAGAGGTTGACCTCAGGGCTCATGCCTCGTCCGTTCTTGAAAGCGAAGTAGCCATTGGTGCCACAGCGTGGCACGAATGAAAGTGGTGGGTGTAAAACGAACCGAAAAGAATTGGTGCCTTCACGTAGAGGGCTCAAAGTTTCATCAAATGCGTATTCTAGTGGTGCATTTCACCTTAGTGCTTTAAACTTCACTATTTTTTGCCGTGAAAAATGACCACACTGTCATTTAAAGTGCCGGGCTCGGATGCGGCAGAGTTGCCCTAGGAGAGCTTAAGGTCCCCGCCGGGCTTGTGGCGCCATCTTCCGATACGCACAACAAGCAAACAGCAATCTGCTTTCGACCCAGAGCTTGTTGTGTCTATTGGATTGGCAACTCGGTCGTCTGTGTCATCTGCATTAGAGCCGCCGTTGAAACTGTCAAGGAGGAGGCTCTAGCTCATCACAGAAACTAAACTATGTTTTGAAATTTCACAAGTAAAAGACCGCTCCTAAAATAATTTTCGATGACAACATGACCCTATAGCTTGCTTTTCTAGCTCCTCCCTTTATTTTATTCAAACCCAAATAAAAAAAAAAACTAGCATTAGGGTTTGTTCAGTTCTGGGGTCAAGTTGGCGGCTACTAGAAAAGCGACGAAATGGGTTAATTAATTAGCTAATTAAGTTTCTTTTATTTTCATTTAGAGGGGCGTAAAGTTTTTGGATAACTGGCACTCGGTCTCAATATAATCTAACCGTGTCGTAAAATTTTTATTAAAAAAAAACAGCATCTCCACGTGGTGAATGATGTTGATTGGGGCGAAGCTCTGTGGTAGCGATGATACTGATTTTATTGTTCATAGGTAGTGCTGATGGTGTTTATTGCTCATAGGTAGTGCTGAGTTCCGGGTTGTGTTTTCATTCTCATTGCTTACTGCTTTATGGTCGGTGAAATGCGCAGGAGTTGGTGGTTCTTTTAGCGGATCAGCTGATCTGCTAGAAGCCGTGGGAACGCATCTCCACCGCTTAAGTCAACGGTCCATGTCAGAAAGAGAATTGTAAGGTGGAACATGGTTAAATACGCATTTGAGCATTTGACCGCAGCGCCCTCTCGTCTATAAACGTTGAGCCAATGCAGGTGTTTAACGTGATTATATACGCATCTAATCGCAGCGCCCTCTCTTGTATAGACGTTGAGCGGCTACGCAACGTTTCATCCATGACATTAACCCGTAGCTCTTGAGTTATTACCACATCTCAGAGCCCTCTACTTGTCCCAGTCGTGGCCGAGTGGTTAAGGCGATGGACTAGAAATCCATTGGGGTCTCCCGGCACAGGTTCGAATTCTGTCGACAGCAACACAACTGAACCAGCG
>JAZHYW010046858.1:0-29419 GCA_037355805.1 Ixodes ricinus
CCTATGACGTAATCAGGCGGAACTTGAGGGACCACGTTTTTTTAGACGCCGTAAACACACCAGTCGGAGACGCGTTGCACGCAACGTTACTAGATTACCTCGGTTGTGGAACTATCGAGGAAGGGGTTCCACCCCTGCCCGTTTCGATCTGGATGAGCATTGCACCGGCGTGCGGTCGGGGATCACTACTGCATCTGATGTATCTGAGGGGGCTGAGGACCAGTCAAGCTGCTTGGACAGCTTTTTTTTCAGCCCCCACCATGCTTATACATGGTAAATAAAGCTATTATATTATACATGCACGTTAAAGACCCCAGGCTAGCGGTTGTACTGCACTGGCTACATTGCTCATCTACAGTTGAGACACCAGACGCCCACTGAGGCAGACTAACTTCCACCTGTATAAACATACACACAACAATTTTTTAGGGGTTTCCCTCCCCTCCCCTCCTCCTCACTCACTTTAGTCCGCCTCCCGTCGTTTGAAGCGCCATCAAGATTTTCGTTCCATAACTGTGTGTTCCATAAAGTACAGTGGAACGCCATCTAGACGCTATGCTTCGAAACATACACGTATTCCATAGAATACACTGTAGCCGCGCGGCGCGTCGAACGACGGGAGGCGAGTCGTGGTGAGTGAGAGGCGTACTGCTCATGCAAGCAGAGTCTATGACCAGTTCCGTAACTGAGCTAATCTAATAACGTTGGTTCCAGGCATCATAGTTTGGATCAACGTTACTAGAATCACTCAGTTGGGAAACTGCCATAGAGCCTGCTTTAAAAAGTGGCTCCGATCCGTACTCGAGAACCGAGCTAATGGCGATCGCAACGCCGCCATTTCTCCCGCAGTGTCCATTCCGGGAACTGCACGGCTGCATGTCGAGTCGGGCAAGAGCCGGTGGCGCCATCTCGCAGGGCCATCTCGCAGTAGCTATGTAAAGCAAGTTCCATGTTTCAACTCGTCGCTAAAGGTGGTGCTGTTATCGTATTTAGCTCGGTCTTGGTGGACGACAGCGGCCTAGGTTTCAAGGGTGAGTTTCCCAACTGAGGGTTTTAGTAACGTTGATCCAAACCAACGTTACTTGAGCCCTCAGTTGGGAAAGTCACCGTTGAAACCTGGACCTCTGGCGTCCACCGAGACCGAGCTAAATTCGACAACAGCGCCACCCTTTGTCATTTGTCTTTACTGTGGTCATTGAGCTTTTAGAAAGCATGTCCTTGCATAAAAACCAATGACAAAAACTCTTTTGTAGTAATTTTTATTAGAGTTTAGTACAAAATGAGGGACGCGTGATGTTTTTCTAAAATCTTTAGTTTGCAAGGTTTTGCGGCACAATTATTATTGTTTTTATACAACTATGCCTCAGCGGTGATTTCAGATAGCGCTCCCGACCTATGTGTATTTAACTGCGGTAAAAATCCGCGGCCCGTCCGCTCGGGAGACGCGGGTGGCGCCCCTGAGACTACATCCACCGTATCTGTTTCGGCGCCAAAATGGCCGATTAAAGCCAAAATAGAAGTCACGTGCAGTTCCCCGAGTGGCCGCTGCGGGAGGAATGGCGGCGTTGTGATCTTCATTAGCTCGGTTCTCGAGGACGAATCGGTGCCACTTTTTCAGAGTGGTCTCTATGGCCGGTTCCCAACTGAGTGGTTCTAGTAACGTTGGTTTGGATTGAATCTGCTTCAATGTGGCCAACCATCCAAAGAACATCGGCTAAACTTATACAAATTAAGATAACTTAAACAGAAATGTAGAAAGTAGAGAAGCATAACGAAAATGTAAGAAAATATTCCCGCGCTTGCTATTATAAATAGCCATTCGCAAAATTCCTAGCTCTAGAAAAAAAAATCCAGTGTTTTTAACGGCTCTGCAAACCAAATTTTGAAAATGAAGGGTTTTCAAGGCCTAGCAAATAATCCAGGGTTTTCAATGGGCCTTGAAAACCTTATTTTCAAATTCAAGGGTTTTCAATGGTCTCAAGGACCTGTGCACACCCTGCCGACGTGGCTTTCTCTTGTACTATCAAAGCTCTAAATGCCGCAGCGCTATTTGATTCGAACCACCATATGCACACCCCTATACTCTGTTTCACCTTATGATGTACCGCAGGAAAGGCTACAAGCGCGAACTCCTTGCTCTAGGGCACATCTCGGCGGCACAAGCTCTCGTGCGTTAAGAGTAGCTCCCAACGCTATGAGCTCGCGCTTCTAGCCTTGTCTGCGGTACAACATAAGGTGAAACGGAGTATAGTTAGCTTCGTTTACCGCGGCGCACTTTACGGTAGACGTGTATGCATGCACACGAAACCTTCCGATGATGGAAGTCGGGTTGGAACTGCGTCGGAGAGTGACAACCAACAATGAGACCTCTAGTGATTTGCTGTATAATATCTTCTCTGTAGAAAACACGTAAAATGAGTTGTTTTTTTTAACTTTTTTTGTTTTAGAACTCAAAAACGAAATGAGAAACACGTTGTCGTGACGCGATAGGGCACCGGATGGGATGACTCCAAGCTTAAACCGTGCTTTTAAGCAAACCATATAACTTTTCATTCGCAAGTGATGATAAGTGCAGTCGCGGCACTTATTGGCCACGAACGCGAATTAAAATATTCGTCGACGGATTGATCGTTGGCGAGCGCATACGTCCGAGTGACGCAGTGCTCGAATCCAATGCGTGAGTTGGGTTTAGCTGACGAGCTCCGGCACCGCGGATGGATCACAGTGAAAAGGCGGAGAGCGTTCGAAGGAAAGGAGGTAAGAAATAGTCCGCTCTATTTTCAAAATTTTTACGTAAAAGTAAAACCAGGCTTTTAGCTTTCTACCCTCGTGTACTGGTTTTCTTTTGGCGCACTAAACAATATGCGATTATTAAAATCCAAATTTATCCCAGCCCAAAATTTATTTCATGCTCATTTTGATTACAGGTTAACACACAGTTTACGGGTGGTTTTATGTTTAAGTGAAAAAAGCAATGACATGCAAACTGCCAAGCGAGGCTGTTTTATATATCAGGGGTTAGTTAATAAGCTACCCATTTTCTGTGCTTTCGCACTTTTCCAAAACAATGCAAATATGAAAAAACAGTTTCACCACTGACGTTGAACTTTTGTGACAATATTTTTAACGTTCGTCAGGCGTCGGCACACATATAATAAACCTCCTTTCCCACATTTTAGTTCAGAAAAAAAGAGTAAAAGCTTTTCGGGAGGAACTCGACGAAGCCTTTATAATCGAAGTAGACGTTTCGTTTAACATCGAAAGAGTTTTCGGGAAATTTTCCTTCAAACATCCCTCTTCCGCTTTTCGCCGCGCCTGCCCGTCTCGATTTGTCAGATCTGCGTAGAAAAATAACGTTCCCTTTTTTTTCTTTCCGTTCTCCGGCGCTGCGGCTTCTTCGTCAATAAGCGTCATTTTGAGAGGAAGCTAACCCTACAAATTCCATAAAAAAGAGGGAAAAAAAACATTTTAAGCCGGGTCGGAAAAAACAACAAAAAACTCGCCATATTCCCGTTGCAAAGAGTACGCCGTGTCGGGTAACCTCCCTAAATCAATAAAAGGAGGAAGTGTAAGCGTTACCGAGACGTGAAAGAAAAACACGGCAGTATCAACATGACCCCGCGAGCGATGGAGCAGGCCACTGCTCAGCGGCGGCGGGCGCCCCAAGAACTTCGGATATTATCCGCTAATTCGATTAGGTCAGCGCGATACAGAACACGCCTCGCTCCCGACGCGTGTTTTCCAGCCGGTTCCCTAATGCAATTAACAACGTAAAATAATTAGCGGCCGCTTGTTTCCATTTTAGTCGATATATTGCGATCTCCCATAGAAGTACCGCTCTTCGTCCCGCGTTATTTGTTTTTCCCCCAGTTCGGCATCGATACACTTCTATCTGTACAGCACGCCTAAGATAAGACACGTGCGCGGTGGCTATCTCACTTACTTATTTGTATTATTCCTCTAAATCCGCTTTTAATACGAGCGTCGTTGATAACGTAGATCTTGTTGAATACGGAACGTGGCAGTCTGCTTCACAGCAAAAACAGCGACTGCTGCATATGTAAAATGTTTCGACTGAATCGTCACACCGGGGTTAAGAGCTGAAAATGTATAAATTAGTATCTCTTAGAACATTCAATAGAAAATGCGTGCACCAACGCCCGCGTGAAATTACTGGTACCTTAAAATGATTATGCCTGAGCTGAAAAGTGGCTCGTATAGTTAGACAACCGTAAAACGTACGCTAGAGAGGTTTTGACATTTCATATTTTTATGACGCTAACTTAAGCTAGATTCATTAATATATATATATATATATATATATATATATATATATATATATATATATATATATATATATATAATAAGTCAGTGATCCGTACTTGCGGAGTTGCTATGCTAAGAGTTTAAAGACGTTTAAGATTTGTTTTTCCTCTCTTTTAGCGTGCACACCCGTGGTGTTGTGCAGGTTGTGCGATTCTCGTCAGACACAGGCTTTCGCCGTTTTCTGCACACTAACATTTAATTCGATGATTGGGGTATGTGAATGTTTAAAAAAAATGGCTCAATAAACGTCCCAGAATTAGAGAACGGCAGCGATCTTTTGAACTCTGCAAACATACTAATTACGTAAAATACGCTGGACCACATCTGCGAGAAATTCTAGTGCAGACTTAGTTCGATAAAAGCGCTCAACATTTAAAGCTTGGCGGGCATGCGCAGTATAGATGTAATCTACGAGAAGAGCAGACCGAGCGCGTGGAATATGATTTTATTTGCTAGATTTAAATGCTAATATAACCCCTTCCTAAAAATAAAATACAAAAAACAGCCTGTTTTTTTTTTCTTTTTATATCTTGGGTGTGGCTTTGTTTGTCACAAGGAAAGGGCGCTGCCAAAAAAGCAAAATACGAACTATAAAATCACGGTTCTTCATGCTTCCGTTACAACCATTTTTCTATTGTTCCGGGCGCGAAGTTCAAAACACCGCTCCCCCTTGTAAGACACAGCTTCGTAGAAGGCCAAAACACTAGTAACAAAACAAAAAACAAAAAAAAACAAGAAAAACACAGAGGGTGGGGCCTGTTCGCACAGAAGTGGAGCCTGATTAGGGCCGTAAAGAACCCTAGGCCACGAAGATAAGGCACGCGCGTCCCGATAAAACTAACAACGGACAAAAGAACTGGCCGGAGTGAAGATGCTCACGGCCGATAAACTGCTCCGCTGTTCAGCTGCCTGCGCAGCAACTTTCGTTACAGAACAGAACGCACAACGAAGTGGTGTTACGCATGTCTCTTTCTAATTGGACGCGAGTGGACGGCGCGCAGCATAAATTAACCGGCGAAAAGAGTTATACTCTGCCCTTCTGGTTAGGCGCGTATAACGAGACGGAATAGTATTATACTTTCTTAATCCGCACTCGACAGAACAATTGTGGCGCCTTCGTGACTCGGAGGCCGTACCGGGCGTCGGCGCTGTCTTTCCTGGCCGAAGGTCGGAATAGCGCAATGCTCGCGACATTGACTACCGTATAATTGGTATAGCTTAGCAAAAACCACAGTTAACAAGTCAACCAAGACCCCGTTGGGTCCTTGCATACGTTCCCATTGTGAAGAGAGCGAAAGCTCACGCTGCAAGAAGCCATGGATCTTGAATAGAAGGCGGGAAAGGGTCTAAAAGGAGTTGTGATGATTTCGCTGGCGAGAGCGGTTCAGAGAGTCAAACCTACAGGGCGCAGTCTCATATATGTCGCCCGTTAATTGTCGTGTCCATCCTTTCGTATTGATGCGCCAAAGAAGCATTTTAGAATACTTGCCCGCCATATACTCTCCAGGGTCAAAGGAAAAGAAGACGTTAACGAAAACGGATAGATTGGGTACCTTCTTACAATCTGCAGAGGCATTGTTTCGCCGGAAATGGGAACACGACTCCGTATAGTTTCGTGATATTTCTCGACTGCTCCGTTTCATCTAGAATCTACTTTGCTATGAGAAAACTGGTCTTTGCCGTGATGGTGCGGCCGCCAACTTACAGATAATACCATGGTGATAGTGATAAATGAGGCATGAAGCGTAGGAGCCCACTCGGTTGTCGAGAAAAGTTAGCGATCGCCGCACCATCCCCTTCTTGCCCATTTCTTATAGGATTGATATCCGGGCTTGCTGGTTTCGATCTTGGTGGGCATCGTACCGGCGTGCGTTAGTGCAATCCAGACTCCCTGGTGAGCATTAACGGCTCCTGGTTAGCAGTCGTACTGAACCGGATAATCTTCTAATTTGGAGAATGCACCAGCGTCGAAATATCTTGGGGACAGACCGACGTCGCGCTGTCTAAACACTTAACATCTAGTTTGCTTTCGCTTCACTACAGGTAGCGATTGCGGTTGCACTTCTTCTCTGCAACAACTCACAAAGTAAAGATAGGACTTCTTGCTAATACATCGAGGATACAACTAAGCGGCCCCAATCAGGTTATGAAAATGTGATATTTTTATTAGTAGTGAGAGGGAAGAGAGAAATCCCGGTACATGTTGGCCACACCTTCTGTGGAGGGCGAGTCAGTTCCGGGGTAGGAAAGGGTTAGGGATAGGGGATGCAAAAGAAGAAGCAGAAAAGAGAAGGAGAGGAAGGAGAGGTAGGGAGTGGAGGTAGTTTGGACTACCTATGAGAATAAACGGTTCACTGGCTCGGTGCGTATGGCACCATGCCTCAGAGCCGGTCTATTAAATCAGCATCTTCTAAGAATGTTATAAGTAAGGCGAGTGTTCTAGTGGCATCTCTTACTGAGCCTCGGGGGAAAGAATATCTTCAGTTGTCGCGTGGGCAACCCCTGCGAGTTGTAGTCCATCAACGAGAAATTTCCTCGCGTCCGCTAGATTTGGACAGTCCCAGATGAGGTGTTCTAGGTCCTCGGAAACGTCACAGCTTGAGCAGTTTTTGCGAGTACCGGGTGTTTGTGAGAAAATAGAAGCGTAATTTTCTCACCGCCAGAAAATAAACCACGCATCGCCAAAAGCTTAGACTGGACCCAAATGTAGCACTGGGGATCGGAACCAGAAGACAAAGTTTCAGATCGAACCGTCACCTGATTCGAAAGTTCTAGGCGATTTCCACAAAATTTCGATAAAAATATGGCGGCCAATAAAGCCCCTGACTACATAGAGATGAATGGCTTTGCTACCGAGAACGAAACATTTTCTAATTGAAAGTGTCTTAAAATCGCTCATAACTTTCCCGAAACCTTTGCATATAGTCCAAACAGCTAGGACTATACCTTTTCGCGGTAACTGAGCATTCGGCGACGCGTAGTTTATATTTTCCTTAAGAAACACACGATTCTGTTGACTTTTTCTTTGTGAACGCCCGGTACTCACAATCGACAATACGTTTAAACAAGGACAGAAGAATGGAGCACTGAGAATACTTATAGACATAATATGGCGGGTGCATGGCGTGTAGAAGTAACGTTATTCTCAGCAACTGTCTTCAGCGCATGTTGATGCTTGGAGTTCTTGCAGCAAAGAGACCAATCAAAAAGCCAAATTAAGCGACAACGACAACGAAAAAACAGTAAGAGTTTGCCTTTTTTTTCCTTACAAATAGCAGGATGATGCAAAAATTGCAGAAACAGTATTTCCCATCAGAATGCTCTTGAAAAGTTCTACGCAGCGTTGTTGTATAAGTGTGAGCAAAGATTGCCTTTCCCTTCAGAAAACGCAAGGAAAAAAACAAATTTTTGCAGAGTTTCGTGCTATCGTCTCGGAATGCCGTAGCCCGCTTGAGGAAGAAGGGTCCTCCCTTCAAAACGTCGCGGTTTCTGTATATCTTATACATATTGAATTAAACCTTCCAAGTTTGTTTGACCCTCGGTGGCTTCTACATTTATTAATATATATATATATATATAAATATATATATATATATATAGGGTGGTTTCATTTGAAATCGAACACGCTTGTCGGGGTGGGTCTTTCGATTTTTTTTGAAAAAATATATGTAATTGCCCCATTTCTGGAAAGAACAAAACCGCTTTTCAAAATTTTTTAAAAAAATATTTCGCTTCACGAAAAATTATTGAGTGGAGCAGGGTGAAAATCGGTTTTTTACTCCGTGATTTTTCTACCCAGTTCTGTACGCTGGTATAAATACGGGAAGCATACAAAACTCACAGTAATTTTTTGTGCTCTTGTATGTTATTTTGACTATTTTTTAGTTGAAAGGAAAATAATTTAGTATTTTTGTTTATTGAGATAAAAATGCCAAACATTGTCTCTTTGACAATCCGGTGACATCTTCAGAGCCTTGTAACTCATGAGTTATTATATTTGTCGCTTACCAAATACTATGCGGGTGTAGCCCTATACATGGGCTATCGACGGGCATAAGTTTAGTTTATTTTATTTTCACTGAAATTTTTATATAAAATTTGAAATTTCGTCGAAAATGAAATTTACCGATATTTTGAACCCACTTTATTAAAAAAGGCCATTTTTTATTTCGTTCAATTTTTTTATTATTGCTGCCGATCATATGAACTTTCAATTGGCTTGATGCGATTTCCCCCTTTTTTGTTGTATCTTCTCTAGAAGTGATCAAAATCACTGCCACGTGACAATGCGGTGACAACTTCAGAGCCTTGTAACTCATGAGTTATTTTATTTGTCGCTTACCAAATACTATGCGGGTGTAGCCCTATACATGGAATATCGACGGGCATATGTTTAGTTTATTTTATTTTCACAGAATTTTTTATATAAAATATGAAATATCGTCGAAAATGAAATTAACCGATATTTTGAACCCACTTAATCGAAAAAGGCCATTTTTATTTCTTTCAATTTTTTTTATTATTGCTGCCGATAATATGAACTTTCAATTGGTTTGATGGGATTTCCCCCTTTTTTGTTGTATGTTCTCTAGAAATGATCGAAATCGCTCCCGCTTTCTCATAACGGCCAAACGCAGTTTCCGCAGAGTCGGCTTCGCTGCAAAGACTAAACTGCTTATGTGTGTTCAAATGCAGCGGGTAAATTCATTTTGATGGAGAACACTCGTGCTTGGCTGCATATTGTATTTTCTAAATTTTTAATAATGGCAACTGACATTCTTTAGTCTGATAGTTAGCGGTGCAGCGGATGTTCCATTATCCGATGTCTAAAGCCAGGGCACAAAGGGCGGAGAAAGCGGAACGAGCCCTTCATGTAGCCAGACCGGGGTCATATATCTGTTTGTGCTATACACAGCTTGTAAGGCACGTACAGCACGCCCGGCCCTTCGCGCTATAGACCCATCTCCGTTACACCCAGGAAGCATCCGGCACGGGCGCCAATCCATGATGTGTCTTGTCGCGTGCGTTCAAATAACCATGTAATTGCCTGTTCTTTATTGTCAGCGTGTATATCAAAAATATGTAATATCACATGCCCCTCTTTTACAAGGAAAAGCAGTTTGCAGAACAAAAGTGAGGAAAACGGACAGAGTTTACATGAACCGAAGACAATGTTTTACAGAACACAAACACCAGTTGGCGATAAATAGACACTTTTATTAATTAACGCTAGTATATTTAGGATGCACGTGAAAAACAATATTTTGTTGTGCTTTAAATAGTCCACTTCACGAGCAACGCAATATTGGAACTTTTTGACAACGGCATCGGCTTGCCTCTGCTTAGACGATCGAGCGCGGGAGGCGAGCTGAACTTTGTACCGCAGCGGTCGGATGCAGCCGAGAAGTTCAACAGCGTGGTAAGTCGAGACGGACAGAACGAAAACTGGAGCCAAAGCGAGCGAGCGGTGAACCCGAGACGGTGGCCCTTCTGTTTGAACGAGTGTGTGCAGTTAAAAATAAAAGTGTTTGGTTTTGTTCAAGACTGATCGATATCTCTGATGCCAAGAAGCAACGATTCCCACATGCACTGAAGGCAGCGAAAGCAGTCACTTAATGTCTCTGTAGACTTTTAGTTTCTCCACTTTGTCGCACCAAGCTTAATGCAAAGATTGTACAGCCTTCTGGAATATAGAAAAGCGATTTGACGATTTTATTTTAATTGGCTACGGTAGATTTGCTTTGGCTAGGCACACATTGCTTTGGTTTGGGAATAAATAAAGGTAATGGAACATCCGCTGTACCGCTAACGATCGGACTAAGGAATTTCAGTTGCCATCATTAAAAATTAAGAAATAAACAATATGTAGCCAAGCACGAGTGTACTCAATCAAAATGAATTTACCCGCTGCATTTGAACACACAAATAAGCAGTATAGTCTTTGCAGCGAAGCCGACCTGCGGAAACTGCGTTTGGCCGTTCTGAGAAAGCGGGAGCGATTTCGATCACTTCTGAGAAGATACAACAAAAAAGGAAAAATCCCATCGAGCCAATTGAAAGTCAGATGATCGGCAGCAATAATAAAAAAAATTGAAAGAAATAAAAATGGCCTTTTCAATAAAGTGGGTTCAAAATATCGGTTAATTTCATTTTCGACGATTTTTCCATTTTATATAAAAAAAGTTGTGAAAATAAAATAAACTAAACTTATGCCCGTCGATATTCCATGTATAGGGCTACACCCGCATAGTATTTGGTAAGCGACAAATAAAATAACTCATGAGTTACAAGGCTCTGAAGTTGTCACCGCATTGTCACGTGGGAGTGATTTTGATCACTTCTAGAAGATACAACAAAAAAGGAAATCGCATCAAGCCAATTGAAAGTTAATATGATCGGCAGCAATAATAAAAAATTGAACGAAATAAAAAATGGCCTTTTTTAATAAAGTGGGTTCAAAATATCGGTAAATTTCATTTTCGACGATATTTCAAATTTTATATAAAAATTTCAGTGAAAATAAAATAAACTAAACTTATGCCCGTCGATAGCCCATGAATAGGGCTACACCCGCATAGTATTTGGTAAGCGACAAATATAATGACTCATGAGTTACAAGGCTCTGAAGATGTCACCGGATTGTCAAAGAGACGATGTTTGGCATTTTTATCTCAATAAACAAAAATACAAAATTATTTTCCTTTCAACTAAAAATAGTCAAGTAACATACAAGAGCACAAAAAATTACTATGAGTTTTGTATGCTTCCCGTATTTATACCAGCGTACAGAACTGGGTAGAAAAATCACGGAGTAAAAAACCGATTTTCACCCTGCTCCACTCAATAATTTTTCGTGAAGCGAAATATTTTTTTAAAAAATTTTGAAAAGCGGTTTTGTTCTTCCCAGAAATGGGACAATTACATATATTTTTCAAAAAAATCGAAGGACCCACCCCGACAAGCGTGTTCGATTTATATATATATATATATATATATATATATATATATATATATATATATATATATATATATATATATATATATATATATATATATATATATACATATATATATGTTTGTGCGTGTGTGTGTGCGCGGGTGTGTGGTGTGTTTTGTTTTGTTTTTTTGAAACTTAACAAATTTTTTAAAAGAGCCTTAAAAGCTACATTTATGCGGTTTGTGCAGGTGAGTTATACGGCCAGGAGGACATAATACAGGGGGCTAATCGTAACGATCGGTCGGCTAATTAGGTAACATTTGTCAATTAACTTTTATTTAGTAAAAATAGACATGGTTCGAATTAGAAACTTGCTGAGCGTCATCGAAAACCACTAAATCAACTCTTTTTTATAAATATTATGAGGCAAAAAATAGCATTTTACGGCATTCTAAACAAAAAAAAACGCTCAGTTTAGACACATTTTTCGGTTTCGGTTTTTTATCGGAGCGCGCCTTTGCGCCCGCGGTCCTTCTCCCTGGTGGCCGCAGCGCAAGGCCGCCGATTCGCCCCCCTCGTAGGATGGAGAGATGTATCACGCCATAGCCTCCAAGACCCCGAAGCGCGCGAACGCGCTCTTCGGAATCTCGGAGGTTATGATCGCGCACGTGTGTTGCGCATCCCGGCCACTAGGGCGCAAGAACGCGGACGCGGAGATGCGCTCCGATAATAAACCGAAACCTAGAAACGCCTCCAAGAAGAGCGTTTTACGGAACGCCGTAAAATGCTGCCCTCGCATTATATCTTTCTAAAAACATATATTTCAACCGTGAAAGGCAAGGTATTTCGGGCGCGCATGGAGGTTCCCTGAAGCTTATAAGGCTGCGAATTTGCAGGCAAAAGCGGCGTTGTGGGGAAGTTCTCGGGACGTTGTTTAATTTCGTCCGTAATAAAGTCTCAAGCTGACAATATTTTTTTTAAATATGTTACCTAACCTGATAGAGCGCAAATATTAAACAAAATGATATCGGTGTGATGAAACGCAAACCAAAAAGAAGTGCCCAACGAAATAGATATAAACTGACTAATCTTGACGTTTAAACTAGTTAATATTTTATACACGAACTCATCTCTGTGACGTCACGGCGCGTGCGGTGGCGCGTCAGTCGCACTTCCGGTCTGGGGCTGCGGGCAGAAGTCCCCATGCCAGACGTGCATTCCCTGCGTTGTTTGAAAGGAGCAAGACAAACAAATTGCCCCATCTTCCCGAGGGGAATCCGCGGGGGTGATGCGGAGCATCGTGTTGGCTCCGGGAGGAAAGAGTCAGTTGCGTGCTGACGTCGAGAGATGGCGCCACCGACTGCCCTGGCGTTACCCCCTACGCGAGCCTTCGCCGCGGCTCGCGGCAGAGAAACTTAGAACGCCTCCGCCGCTCGCCGTTTATTTTTTTTTCACACTTGAAGGAGAGGAGACTAGAGGAGGAGAGTTGCGCGTGCGCGCGCGGTGTGAGGAGAAGCGAACGCACGCGCAGTGCACGCAGCTGGTAGAGAGAGAGAGCGGAGAGAGTAACGCGCAGCTGTTGGAGAGAGGGAAGGAGGAGAGTTGCGCGGTGCGTAGTGTGACTGCGGACTACGACGCGACGCCGCGGGACATAGACCTGGAGCAAGAGATGCTCCCGCATCTAAAACCTGCTTTCTCGTCAAAACGCCGCGACTGGGGCCGTACCGAAAGTGTCGAGAAAGGTTTGAAGGTCAGTTTTCACGTGCTCGGTTCGTCCGAGAATCTGGATATGTGCCGTGAAAAGGGAAAAGCAGACGCCGTCGGACAAGCGATTGCTTGGGCGGGAAGCACTGGGTTGAATTCACGGATGCTTACGGTCATCAGATTTATTTGTTTTGTTCCAACATGAACGCCAGAAAACCGTCAAGTTGTGCGGACACCTGCGGACTACGTTCAATTGCGTCTTCAAGTTCAAACGGCCGCCTGATTGTTCGAACTGTCGTCTGCTCTTTCAAACGTTTCTGCTTGTCGTCTGCTCTCTTAGACGACGCCGGTCCGTAGACCAAATGTTGGCCCGGTACTTGCGATAAAAGTAAGTGCAGGCCTCAGAAGACTTAAATTTGAAAGGTTGGTAAGCAGGCTCAATGTAAACAGTAGATACAAGGAGATGTTGATTATTGTACACCAGTGACCATCACCGACTTGTTATGCCTAATTCAGTTGGTCCGATTCTGCTTGCGATTTTCAGTATCGACGTCGACCATCTCAGCTACGGTTCACGCTTTTGCAGCCCGGGCGGCGGTCGCGACTGAAAATTCTGAGCGAAATCTCATCATGCGAATCAGGCTTTAGCGTACATTCTGCGGCGTCGACGCGGAATGAATCGCCACATGTCACATTATTCACGCGAAGTTTTGCGGTGTAGCGAGCCTCGGTAATTTCGCTGACGCCGCTCAGGATAGTCAGACATCGCCAGGAAGACGTAGAACCAACAATTCGAACGCGAAAAAGGGCAGGGGGACTCACACTGACGCCGACAACATCGCATTTCAATGGTGTGTTTATGGGCGACGGCGACCTTCTTGCCACACCCTCATCGCGCATGCGCGGCGCCGGTGGCGTTTTGCTATGGAGCACTCCGGGCGCTCCGGTTTTGTTCGTAAACATGAGTTGGTGTATAATAAAAAAAATTCGGTCTTTCCACACTGGTGAAGAAGAAGGAAGACCAGCGAAGCTGTACGCTCGTTCCGTGTGCTTCTTCTACGTCCTCGTCCGTTTTGAGCGCTGTTTCCTACGATGAACTCTCACCAACTCGCCCAGCCATCCATTCTTCATGATAGCTGCCGGATGGCTGGAAACCGACGGCACGCGCGCAAAGCGAGCGTGCCGTCGGGCGACGTTCGCCAGTTATTCGTTGCTTAATTCGTTCCATGGAGTTCGGCCTTAATGCCGCCTGCCAGTCGATAAAAACGACCAAGGAGAGAGAAGAACAGAGCCTCGTTTCGAGGAGGTAACGGCCGAGCGGACTCCCGAAGAACTTCCTCCGCTCGCAAAGGGACCGCTTCCCGCGGGAACTTTAGGACAACGGCCTCGAACCCGGCGGAGCGTGCGCTGTAAATAAAGACGTGAGGTCCAGCGGACGCATCTTCGGCAGGGGACTCGGCGGCACAGAACGGCGTTTCTTTGCTAGGAGCGAAAGGCCGACAAAGACTCGGGTGCCGTCATCCTCGATCGATGCTTCGACGGAGCCGCCGTTCACCGATAAGCTGACAGTGCGGTGGAAGCTACGTGTTCGCCGGACCAATCACATGTCTTTCTTTCGCCTCCTGCTCACGCTCCCGCCCCTACCCACGCGCGCAGAGAGCGAGGTTAGGTGATGAGAGGGAGGCGGGTGATTGGTCCGGCGAGTACGTAGCTTGCACCGCACTGCCAGCTTTGGGGCGAAGGAAAGCACAGGTCCGTTCACTACTAAGCTGGCAGTGCTGTGGAGCTATTCGCGCGCTCTGGACCAGCCAACCTCCTTCCTTTCAAGACTTGACGACGGTCTCTGCTCGGGGGAATGAAGAGGAACGTGATCAAGCGGTGAAAGATAGACACTACGATTGGTCCAGCAGAGCACGTAGCTTCCACAGCACTGTCAGCGGTGATAGTTTACGGTCGCCGGTGCTGGACAGCTGTCGGTGACGACCCCGTTCGCTGGGGACCGGCTGCCGACAATGTGCGGGCGGAGTGGGGGCGACGCGCCTGGGCCCGCTCTTTGGCTCCGCGTGGTACTGTACCGCGGGCTCGGCTCTGCGTGCACAAACGCGGCGCCGTCTCAGGCTTCGGGGGACCGCGCTCGCGGTCGCACCGGCGTTGACATCGGCCGCACTCTCGAGGGCGCGTTTGTTGTGTCGTCAAGGCGCGTCGCCACGCCAGGCTGACGCGGGACATCGTCGAAGTTCACTGGGTCGGTTTCGCCTCGTCGGCTCCGCGGCTCGCTCTCTATGCGGGAATGTTATTTGCGTTGGGAGGAAACGCGGTTCGGGAAATGAAGGCTGGAGAACACGTGCGTGAAAATCTCGGCCGAAACTCGAACAGAATTCAGGGCATGCGAAAATTGTTTCACGCTATCTTGGAGAAACCAGAATATTTGCCGCGCGTAAATTGAAGATACGGGTTTTCGTTAAAATGCCCACGAAATTTCAGATTTCTGTTGGAAGGATGGAGATTCCAGCGCGTGGCTCCGTTAAACCGATACAATGATGCCTAATCATCGGCTGAAACACCGGACGAGAGCGAGAAACGCTACGTACGACAAGTAAGCAGGTACGTGCTCCTTGTTTTTCGTGCGTGTTTGAGTTCGCGCCTTTAACCTTTTAAATGATGCGAACCACCTCGACCCAACCAAAGTTTAACTGCAGAATGCGTGATACGAGTGTTACACTTATCGGCGTTCGTCAGCGGGAACCTCCTTTTGAAGACTCTTCCTGCTGTTTCTGCTGTTTCGTTACGTTCGCCATAAGCTCGGATACCTTCTGCGGCTGCCTGATTCGTAGGAGCCATGGCCACGGTGGAAGAAGAGAGGAGTCTGAAGGGACAGGAATCTGAAGGTCTCAGCAAGGCTGCCAACACGGAAAGTCAGAATTTCCCTTGCGGACGCCTGAAATTTCCCTATTTCTGCCGAAATTTACCTCGCTTGCCCAAATAATTATATAATACTAAATATTCGTTGTTTTCTGCATCACTTCCATTTTTACGATGAGAGATATATTATGTAGCCTTTACGCCTCGCGTACGTTTCGCAAAAATGAGTTTATCGGGCCAAAACAGTGGTCAAAGCAAATCTGGCGAGGGGAAGTGTTACCGGGAGATTCAAACTGACGAATGAAACCTATCTTCGCCTTAGATGTTATGCACGTCATCAGAACATGGTACTGCTTTAATAACTTCTTTAGCGCTTTTTATAATAGTCAGTCCAAAACAAAAGCTGTAACACAAGCTAGAGTTCTCAAACTCGAACACATGGAACACGACACATAGTAAGCACCATTTCGTGCACGGCACTTCACGAAATATTATTAGTCATGGTAAGTCTGTATCTTGGACATGGTGTCTGTATCTCCAGACATCGCAGTATTTCTTGTTGTACTCAAGCTTTTTCTTTTCTTTTCGAGAAGGCACAGCGGCGTTTTCAGAAGCTTCGAGTTGACTGGTCCCTTCCTCCATAGTTTTCACGGCGGCGATGAAAACTGATTTTGCCGAAAAAGTTGTTCGAGTGCTCCTCAGTGTTGCCAGATGGTCGCACAACAAACCGCCAAACGGATGGAGGGAATAACCCAAATGTAGCCAAAGCCACTGAAATTCGATGTTATCTCGAAAAAAAAATCATAATTGACCTATAAATTTTCAGATATATACGGTGCCCAAAATTTCCCTCAAACTAGCAAGATTTCCCTTATTCCCACATAGACCTGAATAATACCTTAATCTGGGAAATTTCCCTCGGGTTGACAGCCCTGGTCTCGAGGAAGCGTCATTATTCGCCTACATGTTTTCAAAGCCGCGGAGCGCGCGCGACGGCGCCTGCGACGAGCCCCAACCCGATGGTAGCGCCCGCCGGTAAACGTAACGCTTTGCGGAGTCGGTTTTTCGTTACAGCCCTGCGTAACAATCGAACACTGCACAATTTTATGAAATTCTTCTTATACAACACACACTTTGTAAAAACAACAACAGCAAAAACGGTGTGGGGTTATTTCTTAATTATCCAAAATAAGAGCGATTTCTGCATTCTTTCTTGTGTTTCCATCTTAAAGGGATACTGAACCGAAATTTGGAGCTCACAAAGCAAGAGACTGGAGCGATAGGCGGGACAGTGCAAAATCCCCCAAAAACATCACTCATACCGCGATGGCTTAAACGGATGGCCGTATTTTTGGAAAAGAAGTGTGCAGTTCAGCACGACCAACCGAGACATGCGACGTCACGATTCTCATTCCCCCTCCTCTTCACTTCGTCCCCTCCGAGCAAATAAACCGAAGCGAGGAGGAGAGAGATGAGAGCCGCTTCCCCTCATTCTCGAATTCCCCCGGAGGACAATTACGTCAAAGACCTCGCTTGATCGCGCCCTTCTTTTCCAAATATACGGTCATCGGTTTGAGATATCGATGTAAATGTGATGTTTTGGAGTTCTCTAGAGGTCCCGTTCAACACTTCTACGGCTTTATTTCGCGAAATTCTAATTTCGGTTCAGCACCCCTTTAAAGGCTGGAACGGATGTGCGAAAAGTCAACCGATAATCGCGCGAAAACCTGAACTCGACGAATAGTTGCACACCCATCTCTTTTTATTTTTCTTCTTCTAAAATTGAGTTAAACGAGGGTATCCTGTGGTATGGAAAAAGCCACATACGTTTTAAACGATATCATATTGGCAGTTTACGTGCAGCATAAATACGGTAATTTTTCGAAAATAGCTTTAAATGATTTTCGGAAGTTACGATTTGTCCGATCATCGGACGGTTTTTTCACACGTGTTTTCCAGCCTTAAACGCCTAAACGACGCGCTTGCGGTAACGCGAAAATAGTTCGGCTACTGAGGCCAGATTCACGAAACGATCTTACGCCAAAAATGTGCGTAAGACAAAACTTAAGAACAAATTCGTATTCACGAAACGAAATTTTCGTAAGTTTTGCGCAGGTTACGACGAAATCCTACGACAGCTCCGAAGCTGTCTTACGCACTTCTTACGATCAAATCAGCATGGCCGACAGCGTCGCTCAGTTACTTGGTCGCGACGACCAACGGACGTTTATTTTTCTACGTGCGCTTCTCACGCGTCCCGACTTCAAGCAGCAAGAAAAAAGTAAAAAGTACTTGAAACAGACCACGACGAACAAGAACGCTGGATCCACAAACACCCGGGAAAAGCTCCAACGGCCACGATTCCACCGACACCGACCAAGCGAGCTCGGCAGATAGGCCTAGCAGGCACTCCGACTCGGCGCAGCGGTGCTCTGACGGTCCTTGGCCAAGACCGTCTGCCCACGACCGGCTGGCGTGCTGAATGGAATATGCCCGCGCGACCCTTGTGAACCCTTCCCGTGTTATAGTTTGATCGCTGACCTCAATTTTAGATTAAGAGGTCAATCTCTTCCTCTTGTCATCTCCTTGTTTTCCGAGGCAGCGGTGACGAACGCTGTCGTCGAAAAGGGGCTCTCATCGATTCTATCTCTTTGTTTTGTGTGATATAGAGCTCAAATAAACGCCGTATGGATTACCTTCGCAACACGGTATGTACACTTTGTTATTAGTATTCCATTTTTATTCTGACACGACTGCACCTCACTGTCGATCGCTATAACAGTTCGTGGGTCGCAATGCCGGTCCAACCTTTCTTTGCCGGGTGTCACGTCAGCATCGAGTTGCAATCGTAAAGGATCGGTCCCGAAGCGCTTATCAATTCGCGGTCCAACAGCGCGAATCCAGCACTTCGATCAAACGCGCGCGTCCGCTCCGAGTGTGAACAGGTATTACGTGGCTCTTGCTGACACTCTCGTAGTTCAAACGTATCTTTTTTAACGTCGGCTCGCTCCTGCATCTCCGAGGCCGCGAAAAACGCCGCGGCAATTTGTTTCCATCTACGTCGCTTTGCAAACGACTGACACGGGCCGTCTTTTACCAACGATGACAGTTGTGTTGACTTCGTAGCGATCGAGTTCGTAGCAGTCAACGGAGGCGGTTACGCATCCCGGCCTCGGCATTCGGGCGTGTTTAAATCGTGTTAGCGTCGACATATCACTGCACGGACACGAACCCCAGACAAGCGGTGGCAGAAAGGCCGCCTGTGTTTGTTATGAAAAATCCACGTGCTCCGAACGGCTCCGAACCATGCCGAGCTCTCCGATTGGTTGTTCGTGCTGCCGAAGACGCCGTCGCCATAGCAACAGCACCGGTAAGTTCTAGTTTTTCCGTACGAGAACGTCGCTTTCCTCCTCTCACTTAAGAACGCGTTCGTGAATACCGATTTCTCCTCTTCTTACGATGTTCTTAACTTACGAACTTCTTAGCTAAGTTGTCGTAAACTAAGAAGCTCTTCGTGAATCTGGCCTCTGATGATCGAGGAATCTGAAGCGAATTTAGGACGCCTTTTAAACGGGAGATTGAAACGCCTTCGTAATACAGGCTTCTAGAGAATTGGCGAGCCAGCGCATGTCAAGGGAGATGCGCAGACACGTAATCGCGAGCTGAATCGTCGATTCTCTAAATGCCCTCGTTCTTAAGAGCCTCTTGAAATACCCATGAGGCAGGGATCTCCGGTTTTGGGCAATCTGTACATGCCCACCCGCAGATTCGGGTGGGCACATACAGATTGGCCGATCGACGGACAAAGCTCGTCGCGAAAATGGTTTTATAAGGTTTAAGTGCTACGCGTAAAGAGCCCGAACCAGAGGCAGCGATGTTTAGGGCGAGTCTCCAAAGCAAACCTATATCAACTCTATCAAAGCTGTCGCGAGTGTCGACTTTCCAGCAGTGCTTCGTTGCGGTCCTATAGTATAGGTCGACGAAGAAAATCGCCCTTCACTCGCTCCAAGATTCGCTTAAAACTAAGAGTTCCACTGCTCGTACGTATCCTTTCGGAGGACACGGCGTTCGCCGCGGGCATGGTGAAAGCACGTCTGCTTAATTTATTTGTTTACTTCCAAACATTTCTGCAGACACTTTTAGGGTGCACAACGTTTTTGTGCAATCTGTTCATTTCCATATCGTTCATTTTATTCGTTTTCTCTTTAATGTGACTCTTCCACTTGCAACGACACGGAGATCGTTTCCTTGGTCATCGAGATCCGCGTTCTTAAATTGCCTTACCTCATACAAACGGTTTTCTTTAACGTAGGAGCGCAGGTCGTTTAGAAACACTGCACCCTAGAACGTTACAATCAACCCAAAACATGTCCCGGAACACAACCGCTATAACATAAAGAAAAAAGAGAAACACTTTGGGACGAGCGTTGGGAGATAAGAGCAGCAATGCCTCGGTGAGTTCCAATGTGTTTTCTCCTCCCGAATTAGCGGTGGATGCGCACGATCGCTTCGTTCGTGCGCAACATCTTCCCAGCCTTATGCGAGAGCAGGGTTATATAGCTAATGACTATTAATTAGGGCCGGTTGTTCCAACTGCCCACGCTGAAATGAAGCAGAAAAAAACGGCACGAGCGGAGTGCAATTTGCTCTGCATGCGAAAGCCGCCGAATGCGTTACACGCAGCGCTGCTAACTCAAAGTAAGCGGCAAATTGCAGATTGGAAATTTTAGCCAGAAGCAGCGCCGCTTTCGTTTTTTGGTATAACAAATAAGGCGCTCAGCTAATGACTCAGTCGCTTTCATTAGTGCAGTTGTTGATGGTCCTTCTTGTGCGATGTGCGCTAATGAGGCAGCCGGCGTCGTTAAGCTGCTGGACCAGCCGCTCGCTACAGCAGGCCTGGACGAACGGCGAGCGAAGAAATAAGCGACAAAGAAGCTAGGGCTACGTATATAGTGACCGAGAACTTTTCAATCGATTCTGGAAACCCCGTGCTTTCTAACGACAGATCTCGCCGGTTGTAAGCGATTGCGTAATTCGTACTTTAAATCGCTGATTTTCCGAAGCTGCAGCCGCGTTAATCATGACGGCAGTAAACTTCTGACCTCATTAGACCTAAGAACATTTGGGCTGCTGAGCTCGTTTCTTCATTCGGGCTTGGATAAACTGAGCTCAGCTTTGAAACATGCGTTTGTTTACATTAAAACGTGCCCCTGAAAAACGAGTTCTAAAGCCGTGCGTGAGTATGTTCCTTCTACAACGCTGCACGGAACTGTTGGGACCGAGTACGATTTAAGGCTGTACTGCATGAGGGGGGGGATATGCCACGAACAATCCACGAACTTTGCCCGGCGGCACGTTCTTCGCGTCGCGTGCGGCGCAACAGCCACGGTTCTGACGTCATGCGCAGAGCACCCACCGCCGGGCGAAATTTGTTTTGTTTTTCTGTTTTGATTTTGATGAGGAAACCGCGAGGAAACACTTCGGCGACATCAACGCAGCATGTTGTTCAACGGACAAAATGTTACTTGCTGGTTCTTTTGCCCAACAATCCTGTCTCTATTCGGAAACATCAGCACAACATGGACGACAGCGACAGTGCTACCTCGGTGTGACAGCTTTCGGCAACAAAAACAGCAGCAATTGGTGTTGGACAACACGTGTTGCACGGTTCGGTGGATGAGCGAATTTCGTACCGACAACATGACAACAAAGACTGCTTTAAACGTGAAGCACTCGCTCGGAGCACGTGTTTCTGTTAAAAAAATTTGCACAATTAAAGGCCTGGCAAATCTGATTTTACAATGTTCAAGCCTGATAGGCAGATGAGATGTTAAAAAAATATAATTACCAAAAGCAATTGTCTAAAATGTGACAGCCACTGTCTTGAACATTATAACATTCAGTTAAAGTTTGAATTGCCGGCAATGGTCCGGCCACATATTGCTAGAATAATAAAAATAGCACGTTTACTTTCGTGGAAAAGATGTTAAAGTCATCCACGAAAGCGAGCGATACCAAAATCAGAACTTAAAAACGACCACTGCCGAAAATGGTCGTTGATATTTGGAGCTGGAAAATGGAAGCTGAAGACTAGTAAAATTGTTTTAAAACCCTGGGAGTTTGGGCAAAAGAGGCGATCACAAAGCAGACCGGAAAGGCAAATAGACAGCGTTGAAACATAGTTATAATACGGGTCGTTGTGACGGCCGAACCGTCAGTCGCACCCTTGAAATGATTACAGCTGAGAGCCAGGCTACACAAAACGCTTTGGGGTACATTTGACAAGAGCGTCTCTTGGACTAGAAATGGGAATTTCATGAAGCGTAGGACTGCTTCATAGGCTAGCGTAGATCATGAAATTAGCTGTTATCTCGTCTTCCTCGCTAAGGTCTATACTTCGTTTCACCTTAAGTCCAGACGAAGCCGTCGCTACGAGTTGATGAGATCAATCAGAGAACGTCAAAGGCGCACAATCAGGGTGCTCGTCATGTTTGTGTACGTGGTCTATTATTGCTGAACCAATCATAAACAAAAAAGGCCTAGTAACTCGCGCTTTTGACGCAGCTTGGTTGGTCCTATCACTTCGTAGCGTCGGCCACGTCAGGACTTGAAATGAAATAAAGTATAGCCAACTGTCGGAGAACAAATCGGCCAACATGTTTGCCGGGCGACAAAAAACATGTCTCCCAACAGCTGATGTTGTCTCCGGAAAAATGTTTCCCTTGTGTTGACGGTCAAAGTTGTCCAACTCTTTTCTTAACGTGACAGCGCACTAAGAGAAGCAAATTTTGTTATCAGGCTTTTCTTCTGTGAAAAGAAATGTTAGTTAGTAATCAGCTATTCTTGTCTATTTTGCCGTTTTGACTTCGCCGGCTAGCGTACAACCTGCACAAACTTCCGGACTTGGGCTGTGGCAGTAAAAAGAGTGAATAAATCTCGACAGGCATCGTGACACACGTAACCAGCCATGAACAATTTTGAAGAGTCTCAGTGCTGCGAATGTTCGACCGCGTTACCAAGTGATCGACCGCCTCAAAAGCCGAACCCGACTTTCGTTGTCGTTCTTCACTTTTCTGGGGTTAACGAGTGACTTGAGAGATGCGTGACCTGTCGAAATGCGCCTGTTGTGAGCGCAGAGAACAAAACAAAGAAATCTTCACATTAACTCTGGGGCAGTAACAGGAACATGCACATCGTTGAAAAAAGGTAAAATAAATATTCACCGATGTTAATAGTAATACGAAGTGAAAATTGGTCCAGTCTTCCATTCAGGAGTGCTTATAGCGTCTGGCCTGCCAGCCTTTACGTGGGCACGTGTCCTTTGTGTCGAATATCGAACATAATGCACTCTGCACAAAACGCCTCTAAACTGCAGCACACGGCGACTGTGGCTCGGGTCCCCGAGCCACCAGTCGGAGAAATAATCACCGTATCGAGTTTGCATTATGCTAAGTGGTCTTGTGGACGCCGGACGCTGGATGGAACCGGGTGAGCGCTTCGCAAAATGCCAGCAGCCGCTGTTGGTATGCGCGAGTTTTGAACGCACATTATTTAGAATACGGCGTCGAGAGCTTTGATCGCGCCATTAATCGTAGCGAGTGTTCGGCACCTTTGTGGGCTTTCTGAAGTTTAAGGCTTATAGTCGGTGCATAAGCAGACGACGGAGCTTGATCGACCATGGGCGGCTTCTATACAAGGCGTTTACAGCAGAAGTGTGGTAAGCTGGGCGAGTCGGTATGATGACATAGTGAACAATGCATGTTCCTTTTCCCTGTCCTTGTCTTTTTGTGCGCTACTCTGTTGACTGGCGTTTACAGTGCTTACGAATCCACAGCCCAGCACTCGATTGTCAACTTTCCATCATGAACTTTCCAATCAGCTCCAGTCTCTTGGGTCCGCATATGCTATGCGCGGAAAATCGCGAAGTGATTCGCCGCCGCCCGTACAGGTCCCTTAGCTAAGGATACATTTACGATGGTCTGAATGGCGCGTTAAAAATATGTTCGTATTACAAGCCGAAAAAACCACAGCTTCTGTTCGCGGGTACACTTTGTCAACTTTTTTTCATTGGCTTCCGCGACGGAATCTGCTTATAAAAGCGGTAGTGCCGACATCTCTTAACCCGTTTTGCGCTCAGTGACAGTACACTGTGTCTCACGCAAGTGAGGTGAGTTTTTGTGACGGCGCTACGCATTCGAGTTGGCTATTTTACGCCAGCTGATGGAACGTGTTGTATAGTTGCTTATGTGTGATGTTTACTAACCACACCATCATAGCAAAACACTTTAGTTGGAGTAAAAAAAAAAAGCGTTGCAAGTACGCATTGAGCGCCTCTTGAGGAAGGGGGGCACGGAGGGGGGGTCTTCCTTGAGGGAAGGCAGTCCGTAGACTGCGTCGCCAACCCGCTGATTTTCGTCACGTCAGTGAGCAAACTTCATTCAGTGTTCGTCACGCAAGTGGGACGAGTGAGAATTTTGTGAAGGAGCGCGTACGCATTCGAGGTTGGCTTTCGAGCACTTTTCACGCCGGCCTCGACTGCAAACGTTCCGATTTTAACTTTGACGTTGCGTTAGGATCGTGTGAGGCTGAGTCTTACTCAATCAGTCGACGCATCATGGAGGCAGAACACCCCCGTTTCACAGTTGGACGTTTAAAACCACAAAACAAAAAACATTTAGTTTTAATTTGTATAAGAGCCGCTGCTTCGTACATTATCCAGTGCATAAAAGATTTGACAGCGGAAAGATTTTAAAATTATGTCTGATTCTAATGTTTCCGTTGTAGCGAAGTGGTTTGGCAAGGACCACACGACTGCTAACCTGGGGTTTTAGCTCGCACCATGTAGTAGAAAGTTTACAAGAACGTAGACGTCTAGAGTGGGAGGTTAGTTGGTTAAGAACGGCGTCCGATGCGTCCGCTTCGAAGCGGTCATTTGTACTGTGTAGTTGTACTGACTTCAAACCCGGGATTAACGCGCATGACGCAGTAGTGATTACGAAAATACACTTTAGTAAAATGTCTGTCCACATAAAAATAGGCAGCAGGATGGAAATCTGAACGAATGACCTCAAAGTCTGAAGTGCAAGCTACTCAGCAGTGAGCTTGCACTCCAGACTTTGAGGTCTGAACTGCTGCCTATTTTTATTTGGAGAGATATTTTGTCTAAAGTGCATTTGCGTAGTCACTACTACGTCATGCGTGTTAATCCCAGGTTATAAGACCCGCCGCACAGTCCATATGTAATGGCCGCTTCGAAACGGTCATTTGTTGAGGAGCTTACTTTCCACGGTGCTGCAGTCGAGCACCGGATGCTACTTAAGCACTTGGCTTCTTCTTGAGTGTTATGTGCTGGCGCTCAAGCAAGTAGCTCCGACAGAACCGTGCAAACAGTGTCAGGCCCACGGTGGAAGAAACACATTGAGGTGATGACTCTGGCCGCTCTTCCCGCGGGAAGCGAGCGACCAGACCGTGTTCGGAGCTAGCCCCGAACCAGGAGTGGTTAGTTCCGCGCCGCCGCGGAGGGCGCTGAGGTATGAGGTCCCTCCTCGGCGGCCACGGTGTTGGCGGCGTAGCGTGCTCGCCTTTTTCACGGTGTGGTGGTGTGGTGGTGTTGTGCGGCCAGTGGTTGGCTTCGTGTTTTGCTTTGGTGCTGTGTCGATCACAAGTGCCACCATCGTGCACGAAGGTGAGCCCTAACCCGAAGAAGAAGAAGAAGAAGAAGAGAACACAGATTTACGGACTCTGGCGACTTGGTGGCTGCGTGGCGGCGGTAAGGTACAGCAAGAAGTGGTGAGCGAGGGACTGCGGGACCACCGCTGGGAGAAACAACCGGAGCGGTCGGTTTGGGAGAGATCCCATATTTGGGCGCCATCTATCCCCATGCGAGCGAAGCGGCTCGGTGCGCCGAACATAATGTGGCCGCCGCGTCGGAAAGAGAGTCATCACCTAAATGTGTTTCTTCCACCGTGAGTACAACAAGAAGCGGTGAGCGAGGGAATGCGGGACCACCGCTGGGAGAAACAACCGCAGCGGTCGGTTTGGGAGGGGCCCGATACTTGGGCGCCATCTATCCCCGTGCAAGTGAAGCGCTCCGTGCGCCGAACATAATATGGTCGCCGCGTTGGACAGAGAGTCATCACCTAAATGTTTCTTCCACCGTGGTCAGGCCTGATAACGTAGCGCGTAACAGCTAGCGCCGACTATACAGCTTCTTTGAGTTAGCATATTCAGTCACCGATTATGTCAAACATTGCGACGAACGCGCTCCTCGACGCTTCTATTCTCTGTGTAGACAGGAATACTGGAAGAATATCGAAACTGGTCACGCGAAACATAGTCCAACTACGCGTGACTTACTTTCTCGTCGCGTGACTCACCATAATTGCCAGAGCTTCCGGACTGCTCGGGTTGACGTGACGTCCAGCCGTTTGATGTGGGCCGGCAACAAGACGACGGAGCTGATCGACCGTGTGCGGCTTCTGTACAAAGTTCACGTTGACCTCAGACTGGCGGCGATTGTTGTGGCCACGATGCTGAGCGTGTGACTTGTGCGGCGTACAATTCGCACCATCGAATTCATATTTCTCAGCAAGAAGAAATACGAATGGCTACAAGCACGGTGGGATAGAGTTGGTAAAGACACCGGCATCTAAGATGCCGAATCGAAGGAGGCCATCGAAAAATCCGTAAAGAACTTGGTCCCAGCAGAATCCACGCGGAACCTGTATGTTTACACGGACTCGAAAGAGGCAGTTCGGGAAGGCAACAAACGTGATAGCCGAGGCCGCACTGTCAGAAGAATCAAGAACACGACTAAACAGCTACGAGCCGAGGGTCGCAGTATCAAAATAAGGTGGATCCCGGGACACCGAAACATTCACGGAAACGACGAAGGCGCAAGCAGCCGCGTGAGAGTAGCTACATGTCTTCCCACCCGGCCCAGGCACAAGTCGCCCCGTCGTCGCCAGAGGAACTCCGAATACACGGCGGGCGGAACGAGCAGCGGCGCAAAGCGCTAGGAGACAGAACAAAGCCTTTCGAAAGCGTGAGGCGCACGCGGATCGCAATTCAAAGCGTCTCGGGCGGCAAGAGGACGAGGCCCTTGGAGAACGCGAGGCGGAAGTAATACGTCGCAGGCGGCATGCTTTCGCATTCACAACTCATAAGAAGTGCTTAGGTGTACTCGGAATTTTTGTTTCCTCTTACTCCGTTCGCTTCACTTCATCAATGCCCCAGCAGGACAGGTTCTTGCCACTTTAGGTGCTACTGTGTCCTTCTTCCCAGCATAGGCCTTTGTGGAGGCTCGTCAACGCCCGCTTCAGGGGCTCGGCATATCGGTAAGACAAGAGTAGGTCGGCAATGAAGGCTCAATCTGGCGCGTGATTAAAGCATCGATACTCCGCTCAGCTTTGAGCTGACAGGGGGGCCAAGGCGACAAGCGGCAGATACCTCCTGCTCCTTTGAAGCGCGGCGCGTATTTTTGGCGCGAGAGCTCTTTCCTCAAAAGCCCGTTTCAAAGCCACGATCTTGCGCCTGCTGCCTTCGATGCCTTGTAAGCGGAGCTGTAACGGAAGATTGAACGGTGCATACATAGTGCTTCTCTGGCGCCAGCGCGCGTGTAAGTGGGGCGGTTGCATAAGTATACTTTCGCGCATGCGTGCCTGAGCGCTTTCTTTTTATGTAATGTAGATTGCTATCATCTGTCCTGTAGATTGCTGTCACATAGTGCTTCCTCATTGAACATGTAGTGCAGTTCTTTATGTGTTGTTTCATCCCGCTACTGAAGAAATAAAACAAGCGAGAAAGAGCAATGTTTATAGAACACAACGACGCCTCTAGAAATGCTAGTGGTCTTACTTTTACAACGTGACACTGCATTTAAGCATAAAATGGGGTTCAACGTTTACTGAAAATATACGTTGAACATACAGAAATAAAGGTGACAGTAGTAAAATAAAAAGGTAAACGATTGTCTCGCCTCTAAGCACTTAAAAAAAAGGAAAACAAATTTAGAAGGTTAACAGGAGAACGCACGGGAAGATGGGAAGCCGATGTCAACATTCAAAATAGAACCCGCGATGTTCATTTCAGGATGAACCACGGTCCTCAAAAAACGATAAAGTAAACGTTTTTTTGGAGAAACAACTGCACATGTTACTCCAGTCCACAATCATCGGTCTGTTGACAAGTGTTGTTGGTCATTCCTCTTTGCAAAGCTAACAAGTAAAAACAAGGGTCGAGTCTACGAAGAAGTAAGCTGTCCTCAGAAAATCCATCGAAGTATCCACCGTGTTATTATATGTACATAAACGTTCGGTCACAAATAACAAAATAAAAATGGTCTTTCTCCTCTTGTTGCGTATCCAATTTCAGACAAGCGTGCCCCCTCTTGCGATAGACGAGAAAAATAACAATAGATGGAATATATAAAGTTACCATCGTGTTTTATTGCAATACCGATCCCTCGGGGCAAGCGTCACAAGAGCCTCTGCCCAGAGAGCCGTTCTGTCTGGGACACTCATACTTTTTTCCGCGTTCCGTGCGTCCTATTTCTACAACCCCATACGCCAGCGGCGCATCAGCGAACATATCCGATAACACAAACAAAGGTCCGTCTTCGCTGTCCGGCCTGCATTCACCGGGACAGGACCAGAGTAACGCCGAAATCCAATTACATTACACGCCGAGTGGTCTCGGGTCGCCCGGGGACATTTCTCCGCAAGACGAACCTCAAGACAAAAGGAACGAAGGTCATTGTTTTCCCTATCTATTACGCTTTCTTTTTCCACTTCGCTATAAGATTCGGACTCCCGAAGCAGAAATTTTATCCTGTCGTTTCTGTTCGCAATCTAAAAAAAAAAAAAAAATGTCAGTGGTTTTGATGGGTTTTTTGGATATATATATTTTCGGGTCCCCAGCTGGGTTGGTTTCCGTGGGAACCTGCGCAGTTGACGGGCCCTCAAGGGGAGCTCGGACCGTCGGCTCGCCCGGGATGGAAACTCTGCCGCTGGGTATATCCCGCGGATGGGCCGGGAGAGAAGGAAGTCCAGCGGAACAAATCCCCGCGCACACTAGGTCCGTCCCAAACTTCGTACTTTTCGCCACGCGACCAGTTCGCAATAAAATTGCGAAATATAATTTCGCCACGATACCAATTCGCAATAAAATTGCGAAATACATCCGGAGCGATCTAAATATGCGACGAAGGAAGTTCTAAGCGCTCTATAAGCGTAGTTGTTTTCTGATGCGAGCCAACCTGCTTGCTGGCAACATAACATAGATAGCGGTGGAAAATATCGTATAAGCTCAAGCTCAATAACCATTACTCTTCATTTCACTTAGAGCTGCGTGAATACCAGTTCGAATCGAATAGCGCAACGTCATCCCTATCTCTAACACCGTTAAGAAAACCGGTTGTCGTGGGTTTCCCTCCCGCTGTGAAGGTTACGATCGAATGACGCGGCAGTGATATTAGGTTCGAGCGTGTCATTGTCTTTAAAGCAAACATTAAAAAGAAAAAGCTTTGTGCAGCAATTTCCGGGTGCGAATTAAAAAGAAAAATACTGCATGTATTTTTTATGGAGCTTCCAG
>JAZHYW010046860.1:0-58553 GCA_037355805.1 Ixodes ricinus
AGCCACCATCGAACCACTGCGTACCACCAGCAGACAAATACGCTAAGGAAAATACTAAACAAAACAACCGCCAACATGATCTCCATGTGTGTCGACGTAGAGCACTAGACGTGGGACGACGTGTTACCCTATGTCACGTTTGCTTACAACACGGCGCTGCAAAAAGACAACAGGGGTAACACCATTTCAGCTGGTGCATAGCCGAAAAGTAGCGACCATGCTCGCCGCGATGCTACAGCACAAACCAGCTGACGATGGGTGCCACGACTCCCAGATGGTTGCTCAACGAGCTTAAGAAGTTCGCCAGCTCGCACGACTCCGGATTCCAGATCAACAACGTGTCGACGTTACCTGGTATAACCTTCATCGGATCGACGTTCGCTTCAAGCCCAGAGACCGTATATAGGTCTGGACCCCGATACGACATTGCAGTCTAAGCGATAAACTCCTGAAGCGCTACTTCGGGCAATATAAGGTACTTCGTCGACTCGGAGGTCTTAACTACGAGGTGATGCCCGACGGAACAAGAACATCATCACGCCGCCCACCGCGATTTGAGGGCGTCCACGTCGTGCGCCTCAAGTCGTACTACGCAGATAAGACTGTGGATTGTGAAACTGTGCTACGCGTGATAGGACTGTGTTTTACCAGCCTCCGTATTTTCCTTTTCCTGTTTTGCTTTGTATTGTTTCCTTGCGCGTTGCATCATGGTGACGCACATTTTAAAGGGGGCAGTAATGCCGCGCACGCAGCTGGCCAAATAGGCAGCGTACCCATGACCGAACATTCTTGAGGGCGTGCGTATGGCGTATAAAGCGTGAACTACAAATCTTATTGTAAACAAAGCTGTTTGTTAACGTATTCCAGTCCATCGTGCTGTGCGTCACGGGTGCCATTTGACCCCCATCTTTTCTTCATTTTTATTGAATATTTTTGTAGGTATATTCTGAGTAGCCAAAGCATTCATGAGTTTCAACTACTGTCGAGTGAAGTGCGTGTATTGTCATATGCTGACGACATTGCCATTTTTGCGTAGATAAGGGCAGCATAAGCTAGTCAGTGAAAGCTATTAAACTTTACTGCAAATATAGCGGCAGTTCGGTAAACTGGCAGAAATGGCTTGGCCTCTGGCATGCTCAATGGGACTCAGTGCCCAATGTGCTTGAAAACATGAAGTGGGTAACAACGCCTCCAAAATACCTAGGTGTACCTTTAGAAAATTATCGTGATAGTGAACTTTACTGGAGAAGTCAGGCTGTAGAGCTACGCGACAAAGCCGAGAGATGCAAGGGCAGGGATTTGTCAATGTTTGCACGTGCCACTGTGTGCAATTTGTTTTTTGTCAGCAAACTGTGGGATGTACTTCAAGTGTTACACAGCTCGCGCGTCAACGAACAGAAACATGTATAGAATTTTTGCCGTTTTCATTTGGGGATCGACCTGGGAGCGGACTAGCCGAACGAATCTTTTTCGGCGTGTCCGATTCGGGGGCTTGTCATTAGCGCAATTATTCCTGAGGCAAGTGATAAACCGATTTATTTTTGTTCGTGATGTGAAGGGTGGTTTTCTTCGTACTATGTGTACAGCTGCGTTTAGGCAAAGCTTTGCCTCATTTCGTTGTTTCGTCTGCGTGTCCCCCTGCCGGAGGAATCCGTGGTTACTGGCGAGAGGTTGCTCAAGCAACACAGGCTTTAAGCACTCGTTTTTCTATAGAGTATTTAAGTGAAGTGCCGCGGAAAAGATTGTATAGAGATCTTGTTAATGTTGCTCTCCCTGTTCCCTTATATGGATCACTGTATTGAGCGCTCCCAGGCCAAAACGTGCTTCAGCGCGTGAAGAGAATGGCAGTGCCTCCGTGTGTGAAATCTTCTTTCTTTAAACTGCATACCGGAGTGCTGCCGGTCAAGCCATGGTTGAAGGAGGACGGTTTGTTTGTTGCATGGGGGGTAAATTGTTTTTTGTGCAAGAAACCGGAGACGGTAGAGCACGTGTTTCTAGATTGCTGGGACGGGTTTTTTTTGAGGGGGACATTCTCCAACGTACGTTGAAGAAGGATTAACCCTTAGACTCACATGGGTCCAAAGGTAAACGACGATAACATACCGTTTGATCTCGTTTTTGTTGTGGGGCTTCATAGCATTTGGAAGTCACGCATGCCGTGCGCTATGCAAAAATTGGCGCAAAACAGGCTCACGAGTACTTTTGCGAAATGATGCTGCAAATTGTAGAGGTGTGGAAGTCTCAAGGTTGTGAACCTGACTGGCTACCCATGCTGGAAAGTGTGACGCATTTGAGTTCATTTTAACCTTGCAATGTTGGTTGCTGTAGGGCCAACATTATTGTTATCATTTTACAGTGCTTTGTTCTCTTTTTGTCAAACTCCGGCAATACAAAAAGCACCCGTGACCAAACGGTTATTGTGTTGGGCTTCCACGGAACGAGCCGAGGTTCGATGCCTAGTAGCGGAGGTACCTCTGTTGCACAACTCTGTTGCATGTTCGAGTTCACAATGTTCTACGCACCGAATCTTCTACGCCAATTGTTCCAGAAGCCCACCTATGTACAAAAGGAGCTCCGCGTGGCGAGCCTGAGTCAGACTCGCCCCACCGCTCGATCTTGCTGTTTCGCCGACATCGACGCCTACGACCCTAGCCTTTCTCTATTTGGTTTTGGGCACCAGTTCGCCCTATTAAACGTTTAGCTTCTCCAGGTATTCGCCCCTTCATTCATTGTCACTCGTGAGAGTACAATTCGACGCATTCTAAGCTGGTGAAACGTGTGATCGCTGCACCATGCATACAAGCTTTATTGTTGAAGTCATGCCGACATAGATGCAAGAAGAGTATGCTTACAAGTCTCCAGGCTTACATCGGTGGGTTTCTCTGTGATGACTGTGAAGGGTTGGCAGTCTCCCTGTTGAAAGTGCTTAGGGGTTGTTTTATCTTTAAGGTTAGGCCAAACCTACACCCAGACCAGTGGTGGTGCCCTATTTTAACACCCTTTTTGATCAAGTCCAATATGTTGCTATCAAGCACAGTTTGCAGGTGATGTTTTCAGTGCCGCAAACCGAGGTGGTACATAGGACTCAATCTGATGTCGATTTCTGCACTTCCGTTGCCCTATTTGCCACAGGTGTTTTTCATCCGCTCCCCCTTATTTGTTGTTGATTGTACCATGGACAGATGCGTGAATGAGAGGGAGCATTCCCTTTCTCTCTGTTTTCCCCCTCGCTAAATGTTTTGACGATCTGTGGTGCATAGAAAAATAATACCACTAAAGATATCGTTGAGGCCTTTTTTCATTTTATCAAGAGGGAAGACGAATGTATTAGCGCTCCATCGGTATACCGGTATACAGGGAGAACTAGACAGGACGCGGCGTAACTTTCAACTGAATTGTTTATTTCCATGATAGAATTTTAAAAATATAAAAGCAGGCACACTTGCGGTCCACTGTGACCGTTGCGAATGCTGGCCCAACTCTGTAAAGTGGAACCGCATCTTTGGTGACACCTGTGTCATGGGCCATTACAAAACAAAAACGGCCAGAGAAATTCACGAAGCCTTCCTGATTAGGTCTCACCACGACAATTCTTGTGTAAGCGCTCCCTCTTTGTCCTTGTCTGGTGAAGAATTCTACTATTTGAAGAACCAATGACGCTGGCATTTGAGGGGTGTGTGTTTTTTAGACCATATCTTTGGTGTTCTGCCAAGTGTGCCTGCTTTTATATTTTTAAAATTCTATCATCGACATAAACAATTCAATTGAAAGTTACGCCGCGTCCTGTCTAGTTCTCTCTTCGTTTTCGTCCTTGCTGTTTTGGCGTATTACACCATGAAATAAATGAAATATTGAGGAAAATGTTTAGATGTGTCGGTCACATTCAGTAGAGGGTGATCCCGCTCACTTATTTGACTAGAACTTCAACTCGATTTATAGGGTACATGTCTAAGCCAGCTTACACAAATTTATCATAATATCGACTGGCCGTACGGGGGACCTTCTTGCTAACATGTAAAGTGCCACAATCACTCAGATATGAACTGAATAAGGCAGCAATCAAAAGGAGATCTTCGAAATTCCCATTATAGTTAAGCAAACAAAATTTCGCTTCACCTAATTGGCTAGCCTCGTACTTCGACAACTGCCACGAAATATCCAAAGCACCGATTCTCGTAATAGTTCCGAATGCTCGGAAGTTGTCCGACTAGCCCTTTGTCAATTAATTGCTGACGTGAACAGTAAAATAAGCAACACAGGCAGAACAAACTATTTGAATAATCAAAGCAGTTTTTTTTTGGGGGGGAAGGGGGAAATCAAGTTATTAGCACTCATTTAAAAAAATTATCATGAAAATTTAGGAGATAGTTTCGAATTATTGTACCTACACGCTGTCTTTTTAAAAGGGAAAATGTTTCAATCAGTTTTAGTAGTAATCAGGTTGTTTCTGAATGCAGTAATTTAGACAGCGGTTGTAACTTCGCTAAAAGGTTGCCAAAAATGTGTGTACCATGCGTACTGCTCGAAGTCTTAGACAACACTTGCTTAACTTCCGATCATCAATTAACCGGAAAAGTCCAAAGGAACCCCAGTACAACAACAATAAAAAACAACTTCAGTGCCGTCCTTTTGTCAAGTTTAAATTAGAAGTGACTTCAAGGTGACCGCCAGCGTCCACGGCTTCACTTTCTGACAAGGGGCATGAGCGGCCACCTTACGTTTTGTTAATCTGGCACGCTCTTGTACAACGAGCTCACAAGCGCCAGCTTGTCTAAAGACAGGAACTTTATAGTTTCGCCATCTCCCTGCTGAAAAAAAAGGAAGTGAACGAGAAAGCCAAAACGCCAGACGCACTTCTTAATGATCATTCAGCTCTTGGTCTCAACTGAAATAAATTAAACTCGATTATTTTTCTTTTTCTAATCTTTTAAGGGCCAGCAAGGGTCTCCCCGAGAGCCTGGGGCCCAAGGCTGCAGCCCCCTTAGCCCGTACCTTAATCCGGCCGTGGTTTGAGCGGCACATTCGTTTCCTACATCTTTTTGCATGATCATAATCGAAAAAACACGTGCACCATATTTTCAACCATGAAGAGTGACTACATTTAACTCTTACGCACTTGACATGCACCAGACGCAGATAGAGGGCTGATACGCTCTCTTCGCCAATAAGAAGCCGAAAATAATCCTCCAGTGGTGGTCCGCTAGAGGATTATTTTCGGCTTCTGGTTGGCCAAGAGAGTATGTCAAGCCCTCTATCTGTGTCTGGTGCGCGCCCTAGCTCTGCCCGCTCCTCCCATTGAACTTTCTAAATAGGCGGCTCTTGCTTCCGCGGGTGTTGCTTCCCCGCAGTTCTCTAGCACTTCCTGAGAAGCGCACTCAAGAGGGCTCTCGCGGGTGCACATGAGCTATGAAGACAGGCACCACGCAAAAATTTCCATAGCATAATACAATCGCGCGGACCCTGTGACGTGCCGTCATGGCATAGGTCCACATCTTAGCGTACGCGCAAGTTGCTATGAAAACTGCCGCGCGGTGCCCGTTCTCATCGCTCGTGTGTTTCCTGCTTAATAGTCTATATTAGACAACATTTTGGCCCAATGAAGAATCTTAATGCCGTTTTCAGTTGTCATGTGCTTTCGAAACAGTCCACGATAAACTATATTTTAAGGGATAAATAATGTTTCATGTGTGACATACCTGCTTATGATCAGTAGGCCTATGTAGAAGAAATCATCAAATATATGCATTCTGTGTGCAGCCATACATACGGCAAATCAGAATTTCATCTTGCATCATATTTAGATAAATTTATAATAATTCAAAAAAAATTCGTGGCTTCTTGGAGTTTGAATTAGTAAGAGTCTATTGCATTTCTAGAGCTATCACGACAGCTCGGTGTTATTTACCAAATATAACTTGTCAAAAGCTGCTCACCATTAAGAGTGCCTTCGAAAAGATATGAGCTTGAACTTGCAGCATTTACGAAGATTTGAAAGGTGGTTTCTATTCCAACTATATTTTTACAAACCTACAAACACATTACGTTGTCACCCATTTAGAAATCTGCACGAGAGCACAACATAATTGGCGAGACGGACAAGCTACAGTCCTTATGTGACGGAAAACTGCAGAGGGCACTACGTAAGCATTTTCCACATATCCATTTTCCACCTAAACGTGGCATCCCCATGGAGCGTACAAAACTCCGGTCTGTAATTAAACAAAGCCTTCCAACACTCACGTATTGGTTGATAGAATTCATTCGCTTTTGAGGCTGCACCGACCTTCTGTGCATAAAAAAACACATAAAAATTGTTTCAAAGTTGAACTGCCGAGGCTTATCAAGTAGATTTATAAAACTATTGACATTGTGTAGTTCCCTGGTAATTAGGAACAAAGAAGTGACACGGCGCTTGAAGGTTAAGGAGATATGTCAGGGGAAATTACTCCATAACCTGTTCACTCCTAAGCTGTCAGTGAAGTGGGAGCTTTGTGCTCCTCGACAGTAGCGAAACGTGGCCGTTCACGGCACTACACCGCAGACGAACTGAGGGAGCGGAAGAACGACATTCACGCTTTCGCATTTACAACTCATAAGAAGTGTTTAGGTGTAATCAGATTTTTTTCGTTATTTTTATCAGGCAAGCAGCTCGTCGTCTTTTGCATCTACCAACTCTTCTGCCGTAATCGCGTGTCGCCGTTTCATGCATGCCTCCATTTTTCTACTCTCGTCGGAGCGCACCAAGCCCTGTTGTCGGGAATGCGACCGCTAAATGCATAAGATAACACTGGCATCCCTCTCGGCTCATCACCGTTTCTTTCAAGCCTTATTCACAAAGGGGATGCTTTTCGGGGAGGAATGTCCATGACGTCAATGATTGGCGGAAGAGGTGCGACTCTCTTCTTCACTCAAGTAATCACACGAACGGCGGGGAGCTGAGCAACACTACCTAGAATTTAAGGGCTCTCGGCTTCCCTATGACGTCACGCTACGGGCTCGGCCTCGTGACTCATCCTCCATTTTGTAGTCGTTCGGCAATGCCGGCGCAGACTATGGCATAGTGCGTTTTGTCGAAATTGCTTTCCAGTTTGAGGCGATTTCCGACCGAACCATCGATGATCCGTACGTTACAGTGTGTTTTGTGATGTGTAGTGTGATGTGGAAGAACCGTGCAAGAAATGTTGGACCCTGGGTGCCGGCACGGAAAGGAATCGGAGATAAGAATAAGTATCAAACGGTTTCGATTGGGCCTCGTTTTGTGACTCTTGCAGAAGGTAACTTTTTCTTGACAACTACGCTAGTGTTTAGTTCTATAGAATTTTTGTGTGACGGTATTTACGGGCGGTTTATGAACGACTGATCTTGAACTGGTTTAGGTTCAGGAACCAAGAAACACAAAGGCAAAAAGGCTATACAATCGGTCGGTGCGAAGTTATCCTTTAATTTTCGTTCTAAACTGAGTAAGAAAAAAAAAAGCACGAGCTCCTTTGTTTTTTTTTGTTTGTTCATCATCCTGTTGTAACATCGTGCCGAGCCTGAAGTTGACTTTGACGAATCACCAGTAAAAAAAAAAGTTTTTGCTCGGGTCTCTTTATGAGCATGCCGTTTTGCTGCTTCACGAGACAGGCGGTAAATGTCACGCCCGCTCAGGGGTACGTCTCCCCAATTCTTCCCTGTTACCAGAAAAGCTTAACACTGCGGCTATTTTCCACTATTACTACGTCGTCCACTTCCAAGGAGCAAGTATTTGTGACGGGATATCGACAAGCTGACCGTAACTTCAGCAGGCAGTCAGAACTCCAGCGTTTCCAAAAACGTTTCATGATCATTTTTCGATACTGAAACTTGCGAGCTGTTTTCTTGTGTGTCGTCCATCCTGGGCGGTCATTGGACAGGCTTGTTTCTGGCAGAACAGTCAAACTTTGTCCGATTAATAAATGTGCTGCTGCGAAGGCTGATGGCTCTCCTACTCCCGAATAGAAATATGTCAGTGGTCTTGAGATTATCATTGCTTTCACCTCAGCAAGGAAAGTCATCAATGCTTCGAAGAATAAGCTGCTTCCGCCCAACACTTTCTTGAGTGCTGTCGTGACAGATCGCACCAGCCTCTGCCACCATCCGCCCCACCATAGAGCGGGTTCCACAATGAACTTTCAGTTGACTCTGTGTTCTGCGATGTATCATTTGTATACTTTTCGCTCCAGTGCAACCAATGCCTCTTGGATGTCTGTTAAAGCTATTTTGAAGGCTAGTGCGTTGTCAGAGTATATGTCCCACGGTATGCCTCTTTTTAGTATGAACCTTCGGAATGCAAGCAAGAAAGCTTCCGAAGTGAGGCCCGTGTGGATCTCCAGACGACCTGCTTGAGTGGAGGCGCACAAAAAAAGTACGATGTACGCTTTGCTATTGACATCGTCGTCTCTCCTCGCGTACAGCGGCCCGGTGAAGTCGACTCCGGTAACCTCAAACGGCTTTGTCTCCTTAATTCGATCTTCCGGTAGCGGAGCTCGCTCAACAGCAGTGGGCTTTGCATTCAACCAAGAACATACCAGACAAATTTTTATTACCTTCTCGGTCAGTCGTCGAGCACGTATGATCCAGTACCTCTCTCGTAGGGAACACATCGTGCTTGCTTTTTCCCCGTGCATAACCTTCCAATGCGCGTCCATTACGATTAGCCTGACGAAATTATGGTAGTTTTATAATAGAACTGGATGTTTGCCAGCCAGACTTTCAGTCAACCTCTGCAGACGTCCTCCGACCCGTTGGTATTTGTTTTCGTCAAAGAAAGGACGAAAGTCCGCGAGTCCTCCATCAATCTCTGTTATCTTTTTCTCGCGGAACATATTATCCCTTCGAAACCTCTTGTTCTGTTCTTGCATAATCCAAAACTGCTCTGCTTTGTCCAACTCTGCTGCAATTAACACCTCCTATTTTGTCATTCCTCTTCTCAGCGTTGTTAGCGAACCTAAAGACCCAGACAGTGATCCTCAGAACGTTGTGGTAATTCTCGTAGCTTCCTTGATTTCAAGTTGCGGCATGTCTTACGACAGCACTGAGGTTTCAGGACCTTCTGAAGGTTCTTGACTGAGCCAGCTGGGTCTTTTTCACCAGAGAGAGTTGCTCCGAAGCTACTGAAAGCCTAGTCCTCTGGTCAAAAGGTTCGCCGGATTGGCTTGACCGGAGCAATGCCTCCAGGAGTCCAGGATTGTTATGACGCGTACCACCGTCACCCTGTTTTTTTACAAATGGCTTCCATTTTTCGGAACTCTTCTCACGCAACTGAGGACCACCGTTAGATCGGAACACACGCTCTACAAAAAGTGTTCGCCTTACACCCATTTGTCCCAGACAGTGTCCCATACATCCGACTCGGAATTAGCACAACAAAACAATACTGATGAATCAATGCAGGACAAACGCATATCGGTTTTCTTTTTTTTTGAGAACGATATCCGAATGGAACAATCTTGCGCGTGTCGCGGTCTGTACAACATCCCAGGATGTCTTTGTATCTTCTATTAGTACCTACTTGTGAGGGAAGTGTGTTTATTTCACATGTATTTTCCTTTAACTCTTTTAGAAGGAAGTTCACAGCAACACCCCGCTATTTCTGTCATATCTTTCCGGCGATTGTGGCGCCTTATGTTTATGATTAGGTTCCCTGATAACAACCTTGTTCGGCCTTATAGTTGTTATCTTCACTCCTGAGTGTAAGAGTTCTCTTTTTACCAATTATATCAGCTGTATGTACTATATGCCTTATTGGATTCTATTTCTGATGCTTTTGTTCATGTAGAGGGATGTAAGCGGCATCGTCACGGAAACTACGATGACCTTGTTTTTGGTGCAGATGCTGCTATCCGCTGCCTTGTCGGCGGCGCAGACAACTGCCCCTCCTGAATGCACGCTCACCGCCAACGCCCCTTCCTTCCTGGACGCGAGCACCTTCTGCATGGTGGATACGCCCGACGCCCCGGCTTACATCCCGCTACAACTGCACGACGGCAACTTCTTCACCTGGCAACATGGAACGATGTCCGACGCATGTCTTCAAAAACACTCAACGCAGCTCTACCAGTCGGGGCGCGGCATCGTCACGGAAACTACGATGACCTTGTTTTTGGTGCAGGTTAGTTACTTCAAAAACACCGCATGTTTTCACGATGATGACCCTTGCCTGCTTGCAATGTCGTGCCCCAACAACCTGTTTGAATTGTGTAAAAAAAAAGCTACTGTGTCTAGTTCTGAACTATAGTTACGTGGCGTATCTGATGCAGCTTTTCATTGTATCGGGTGATGTAGAACTAAACCCCGGCCCCACAGAAACAATAGAAACCGATAAACTAGAGTCGGTTCTAGCAGCTGTTCAGCGAATAGAGGCTGGACAGTCCGCAATGCTAGCTTCAATCACGTCGCTTCAAAACAATCAAAAAACGACCGACGCACTGGTCACTGAACTATTGGAGGGGGTCACTGCGGTCGAGCGCAATCTCGCGGCGGTCCCGTTAAAAGCACCCCAGAACCCACCCATTGACAACGATAACACAGTAAACTCTGAACTCTGGGAAATTAGGACAGGGTGTGACGACGCAGAGAACAGGCTTCGGCGGTCAAATCTTTTGTTTGTTGGCATCCCAGATTCGCATTCTGAATCTTGGCTTCAATCAGAAGAGAAGATACTCCAGTTTTGTAGGGAGAGGCTTGGACTAACGCTAGATGCCAACAATCTTGAACGATCTCAACGTTTAGGTCTTTTTTGCCTTGAGAAAAACAGACCGATTATTGTAAAGTTTCTAAGGTTCAAAGATAAAACCACAGTCTTGGCATCGAGATCTAAACTGAAAGGCTCCCAATCCGCTGTCCGAGAAGACTTATCACCCTCCGTTCGATTAGCACGGAGCAAGCTGCTTCAATTCGCAACGCCACAAAACGTCCCATTCAAGATTCGTTTCGATAAGCTCCGTATGCTAAACAAATGGTTTTTATATGACGCTGCATCAGACCGTGTAAAAGAATTTTCTGCATAACTACGCTCTGTAATAAACCCACCTCGTAATGCTCGCAGTTTATTAACACGTACGGTAACAAAACGGTCGTCATATCACGTTTCTTTTACTAATATTTGCAGCCTCAAGCATAAAAGCGAGGAACTGTGCAGTGTTTTAGAAGAAGTAATTTTGATATTGCTGTGCTGACCGAGACATGGTTGAAGGCAGATGTTCGCGATGACGAGCTATTTCCCGATCACCTTAATCTCTGTATCTACCGAAAGGACAGGCCACTCCAACGCGTTGGTGGTGTTCTTATCGGAGTCAAAAGGCATATCACTTCGTTCTGCATTCAGTTACAATGCAGTTTGGAAATTACTTGTGTCTGTCTTTGTTCGGCTATAATTAAAACTGTACTTGCTGTCTGCTACAGACCCCCGAATAGTGACTCTGCATTCACAAGTGAATTGGAAAAAGTCCTATTGGAGATAACTGAACATTTTTCAAAAGCAAACCTCCTGATATTCGGAGATTTCCACTTTCCCATTATAAGCTGGTCAAGTCTAACAGCCGATGCATCACGTGATTCTCGCGAGTTTCTGGAACTCTGCTTGCTTTTTAGTCTAACCCAGGTCGTTATGAGCCCAACCCGTGGGGATAACATCCTTGACCTTGTACTCACGTCCTCCCCTGATCTTGTTCGATTCGTTACCTACAGCAATGGACTCGGTGACCATAAACTTTTGCACATCTCGCTGTCCCTTCCTATTTTGGTTAAGATGCCTGTTAATAAGGTGATATGGGACTACAGTAGAGCAGATTTCGTGTCAATGAACAGAAATCTGACCACTTTCTTGAAGTCGTATCAAATCCACTTTAATCTAAGGAGTGTGAATGAAAATGGATTTTATATAAAAATTAATTGAATGACCTTATACAGGCATATGTACCTACTCTGTGGATTCGAAGTGATGGTTGCCAGCCCTGGTATAACAAAACGACTTAAGTCACTTGGCAATAAGAAAAAAACGCCTCTTTCGTAAAGCAAGAATGACCAGGTGTTCAAGTATTTGGGAGAAGTATTATGCTTGCCTTAAAAATTATGTTCATCTAATAAAAGCTTAAACATTTTTTTAAATCAGGACCTTCCAGCTATTTTTCAGAACAACCCAAAAAAGTTTTGGAATATAATCACGTCAAAAAACAACAATGACATCATTCAACATAACGATGAGGGTGGTAACCCAGTTGAGGAAAAATGTGCTCAGAGGTAATGAATACCTTTTTCGCATCCACATTCACGGACGAGTGTCCTTTAAATGTCCCTGAGCTTGTCGACGTTTAGCGCACTCGAAAAGATGTCACTCAATGCTGAGTGACAGTTTTTCGAGTGCGCTAAACGTCAACAAACATGAACAACCAACTCGCCCAATCTCGAGTCCCTGAGCCACACGCTGTTCACTACGAGCCTATGGCCCCAATCAACGTTTCATCGGCCGGTATTGCAACTCTAATCGATGGGCTCAAGCTTTCGTCATCCTCAGGGTGAACGTAGCCAGGATTTTGTTTCAGGGGGGCCCGCCCATGACAAAATGTTGTATGAGGGGAGGGGGAGAGGAAGTCCCAGCAAAATTGCAGATTTCGGGGGGGGGGGGCCAGGCCCCATGGGCCACCCCTGGATACGTGCCTGGCCGTCAGATAACATATCATCGAAGATTCTGAAAAATACTAAGATTGTATCTAGTGATATTTTGGAACTGATATTTTATCAGTCACTATCCGAAGGTTGCCACCCATCTGATTGGAAAGTAGGTAGGGTTGTTCCACTCCACAAAAATCATGATTGCTCCTTGCCCTCTTACTATCGTCCCATTTCACTAACTTCCGTTCCATCTAAACTTCTTCAACATATCATTTATTCGCACATAATGTCGCATTTAGACTGCAATGACTTATTCTAGCATCACCAACACGGCTTTCGCAAAGGTTACTCTTGTGAGACGCAACTCTTTGAATTTACACATGACCTTCACGGCAGCCTTCAATCTCGCAACGAAACAGAAGCAATATTTTTAGACTTTTTCAAGGCATTTGATCGTGTTCCACATATTCGTTTAATCTCTAAACTTCCTCGCCTTCATGTAGACCCCCAAGTCTTAATGTGAATACGTAACAAGATAAGCTGGCGGGCTAATTGGTTGTCCATCATGAGTAAAATAGCGCAAAACAGCAATGAAGGAAGGACGAAGTAGACAGGAAGGGCGCTAAACTGACAACTGAGATTTAATAGTCTATAAAAGAGGAGAAGAAAGAAGTTACTGATGTTATAGCATAAAAGAAAGAAAAGTACACCCTCAAAGTTGTTATACGTAAAAATTATAAAATAAAATGTATGAAAAAGGGTGAGTTGCTGATGATATATGTGAGTGGAAACAAACCCGTAAGAAATAAGAGAGAGAGAAAGAAGGAAGAATTAATTTCGAAACAAAATTTAAAAAATTGCTGAAGTACACGCACTGAAATCGTAGATGATCACAAAGATGAAGTTTGAGACCAAAAAGGAACATGAGATTGCAGGCTAAGTACTTGTCGTCAAGTCATAAGATTGAGGTAGTAAAGTGCCTTTTGAGATAAGGCGATCGATGGGGCGCTGATGCACACCGCCCCACGAGACACAATTGTATGAGCTTCATACAACTCGCGTTGTATAAGTATAAATAGTAGTTATAATGTCGTCTTACCTACCTGCCTATGAATCACACTAAAAATATAGACGCTCTCTTTTGAATATATTGAGATTGGGAGTGATTCAAAAGCGCCACACACGACGATCGTCATGCCTCGTCGTTCGTTCCCGCTTTTTTTAGATACTTTTTTCACCGAAACTAGACGTGTCAGGGCACTAAAATAAAAAAGGATTCCGCTTCTTGGAATATTTGCCACGAAATATAAAAAATTGAAGCAAAATAAAGACGATGACTGCACCTCATTGTCTGAATCCAAATGAAACTGCGCATATATATATATGTCCTCTTAAATTAAAAAAAATTGGTTTGCTCTTTATGTTTATACAGCCTTGATAGGGAGGTGCGCCTCCACGGGTAATCGGTCTCTTAGCTGTAGATGAGAAATTAGCAGTGAGTCACACGGTAGGCATACGCGTGCCGGTACGAAACTCACCCAGATCGAAACGGGCGGGGGCGGTGCGGAATCGAACCCAGGAGGTTCCCAGCGCAAGCTTTCGCTCCACGCTACAAGCTGAGACGCGTTAGCCCACTCGGCCACTTCCTCCCTTCTCTTAAATTTCCATCGCCGTTGAACCTTTATATTCCCATTTTCTAAAACCTAAGGCTGCCTGTAAAAATATTTTTTTTTATCTTTTCTAGTTTTTTTTTTTTTTGCCATTTACATATACTCCTTTGTCAAGCCCACTCATGTCGGCATCTGGTTTGTGAGAACGGCGCCAGTATTTTGATTGCATCCCGTCATAAACGGAACGAACTGCACATCCGCTCTGTCATAGACTCCCCGTCATATGAATGAAGAATACAGCATAAAGAAAACTATTATATTGTGATGAAAACGTTGTACTAAAGTGGATTTACTCCGTTGGGAGCTACGCCAGGTGCGCCGCTTCATTTCCAATGCGGTTTTATTTCGAAAACATGTTACGGCGGATGTCAACTGAAAGAAGCGCTTTAGAACACCGGTTCTCGATTTCAAAGCAGAAGGTCGAAGTGCCTGTGGTATTTTACGCTGGCGTTTTGACGCCGTAATGGTGATGTGTAGCTAGTGCGGTTCACTACACTGCTCACGATGGATCCTAAAGCAGCGGTCTCTGCTATTTCTTTGTACAGTTTGAACTGCCAGGCTTTTTGAGTATAAAGGGGGGCTACGCCACTCCACGCCATTGCACGCGTTCTCTAAAAAAAAATAAGGCAGTTAACAAAATGTTGTTGTAGCACCGTCAATTGACCCCGTAAGTGATGACGTCACAACATGGCGTTTGGGTCCAAACAAACCGTTGCTAGGGACGTTGCTATGGACTAATGCATGGAGACTCCACATGAGGCTAGATTTTTGCTTACAAGTAAGTAAATAATTTTTTGTAAGCAACCTAACTTCTTGATATCTAATTATGAAGATGTTCTTGTCGTCTCAGTGTCATATTGCAACGATGAAAGCCATTTCTGAAGTCTTACACTCCGCTTTGCTTTGGTAGCAGACGACACGATAGATTTGCTGGCCTCTGTTGCAGCGGGCGTCTTCATTGAAATGCGTCGGTAAACAAGCGACAAAAACAAGTGGATTGCCGTGGCCGTAGAGGCCTCCGCAATGTGCGTTTTTTTTCTGTGAACAACCCAGCTTAGTTACGAGGGTGAAAATGCAGTAAAATCAAACCACGTCACGCAGATCAGTTACGACGACGACCTGAAGTGCATTACCGGCGTAGTGCAGGCCACCATGAGAAACAAATCGTACGCCGTCGAGGTAAGTCGTTTGTTATTATTATTTTATTATTGTGGTTGTCAGGTTATTAAAGAATTGCATGTCTATCGCGATTTCGCAGTATTTTGCTTTTTTTCCCCTTGGTATACATCAAATTCCGTGGATGTGCTCTTTTGGTGAAGATCTTCATCGAACCCGCGATGCGAGTACAGTCTGTAATAGACTCACCTTATGTTTTTATCCAGTTCTTTCGCGCTTTGGGGTCTTGCGGAAATCTGAAGAAACTGCAAGAATCTCTCTCCACGCGATGGTTACAACCAGGTATACGAAGCACCCTCGCATAGCGCGAGTCCGCAAACAAAATTTGGGATCTCAACCGTTCGCCTGAAGTGCTTTTCTCGCGGGTGCAATGCGATCTTTTAGCAGACTATCATCTCGATCGACGCCCGGACTTTCGATAAACCATATTTTGCATCGCACCCCACTATGAAATCTTAAGAGTGTATGAAACTCATTATATTTCAAACAAATGCGATGTCAGAATATCGTCTTTATTCACACGATGCAAACGACGGCCCCACTTGGCCGGCCGGCGTGCGGCAGACGGCATACTTCTTGCATTCGTCGTCTGCTGCAGGCATCTTGAGGACCGGAAGTTGCAGTCGTAAATATTTCAGAAACGAGCGATTACCGGCACACTTCTGTCGAAACATATATGACATTCAAGCTTTCTATATCTGTGATTTTAGAAGTTTAAATCCTACTCCTGATTTTTGAATGGTCGGGTTTTCGTAGCAAAACCGAGCCACATGTATTCGTCCATAACAACGACCCTAGCAACGGTTTGTTTGGACCCATGACGTCACACTTACGGAGTCAATGCCATGCGTTCCGGATAAAAAAAAAGAAGCTTTCGGAACAAAATAGAAAGCAAAAGCGCTCGAAAAAAGAAAACAACAGATGTCTATCTTATTTGGAACGCTTTTCTTCGTGCACTCTACGGTGCGTGAACGCGACGCTGATTCCCAATGACTTCGCCGAGGCGTGTCGCAGCGATCGCTGTGACTGTACTCTGGACTTACACAGGACTCCCCAATTTTTGGAACACGCTAAAATTCTGCACTTCTCCCGATTGATGTTGATCATGCCGTGAATTATCTGGTATAGTTACTTCAACCAATTCAAAGTATATCTGGCACTAAGGGTAGGTAGGCGTCCTTTATCGAGTAAATCGCTAATTGAAATTTACGTGTCACATTGTCCGAAAATAAATCTAACCGGTTTTCTTTGTTTCATTTCCAAACTAATAATTTTTTTTGCGCAGATTTTAATTTTAATTTGTTTATTCCAGAATAGGAATCATAAATGCTTTGTACGCTAATAGTTTAGTATCAGGAGCTTCTTTTTAAATCGAAGAGATCTGAAAGACCAAGGGACTAGTCCACTGGGTACGGTGTGTGGAGTTGACTAATGTTGTTCAGATGAGGACGCAGGAGGCTTTTATAAAAAGGCTCCGTGTGAAAATAAATTTGCAGTGTGTGTTTTAGGGTTACGTACCAATTCGGCTGATGTGTCCATTCGGCCGACGGTTCGATTCGGCCTAAAGTTTCGATTCGGCTGGTCGCTCGGATTCGGCTGAATACCCAGTTCGGCTTAAAGTTTCAGTTCGGCTGGACGCTTCAATTCGGCTGTATACCCAGTTCGGCTGGATGTTTCAATTCGGCTAGACGCTCCAATTCGGCTGGATACCCAGTTCGGCTGGATGTTTCAATTCGGCTCGACGTTCTCAATTCGGCTTAATTCTCGGTTCAGCTGACGCACCTCAATCTGGCTATGGCTGGCTTGAGTAGTCCTCATTTGCCTTGGCAGACTAAAGTTTCACATGCAGCTCAGGAAGAAACAACACAAACGCAAATGGTAAATGAACACGGGCAGTTCGACTAGCTTGCAGAAATGTATTGATTTGAAACTTTAGTCTGCCAAGGCAAATGAGGACTACTCAAGCCAGCCATAGCCAGATTGAGGTGCTTCAGCTGAACCGAGAATTAAGCCGAATTGAGAACGTCGAGCCGAATTGAAACATCCAGCCGAACTGGGTACCCAGCCGAATTGGAGCGTCCAGCCGAATTGAAACATCCAGCCGAACTGGGTATACAGCCGAATTGAAGCGTCAGCCGAATTGAAACTTTAAGCCGAACTGGGTATCCAGCCGAATTGGAGCGTCCAGCCGAATCGAAACTTTAAGCCGAAATGGGGCTCCGTCAGCCGGATGGACACCTCAGCCGAATCGAGATGACACCGTGTTTGAGACGTTGTTGTACTGTACCCTTTCGTTTTATGCGGGTATGTGTTCCGTGTCTCCTGGTATTCTTAGTAACTATGATTCACCACTTCGCTTGCGCGATAACTCCTACACCAGAGAGCTGTCGTAATTTGCGTCTTTATTTTCGAGAATTATTTAACCGAGGTTTTAGTTTTCCGTCTTCAGCCCATTTTTGCTTTGCTTGAACCTTAAGGAATAAAACTACCCGTGTCGGCGCGGAAGCTCAAAAATAAAAAATAGAATGAACAAACAAAAAAAAAAGAAAAGAACGAAGGCGATAGATATATATAAAAGAAGTGTACGTATGTTCTTCCGAGCCCAGAAGTTTGAAACTCCAGTAGAGGTGTCGACCGAGAAGGAGCCCGCCTCCGGTTATTGGCTTTCTGCCGTCGGGGGCGCTGCAGACCGGGGATTGCTTCCGAGTGACTGAGCTCATCGTGCTCCGGAGGTTCTTGAAGGGAGGAGAGGTCTTGTTGAAACATCGACCTAACTCGAGTCTCCAGGCTTCCCACGCGGCTCTCGAAGCCACGGGGGCCTGATTGCCCGCTCCGTCCCTCTCCCAACTTACCGTCTCTCCCCGTGTCACGCGCCGATAAAATGACAAGATTGAGCTAGCAGGCCGCGCTTATTATTTTTACTATTAAGACGAACAAACAAACCTCCACTCGCGCGCGCTAATGTATGCACGCAACTGTTGAGATGGTGTATCGAATTGTGTTGCGTGTTTGTTTATACAGTGAAACGTTGGTCAGCCCCGCTGGATATCGTCTGCTGTCTCCTCTGTAGATGAATTAAATGTAGCGAGTGCAGTACCGCTGCCGGCCTGGCGGTCTTTAACGCGCACCAGGCAGTGGTGACACGTCAAATCCACGCCGGTATGCGATGCTCTTAAACCAATCACATGTTGTGTGTGTGTGCGTGTGACTTGTTTAGCCGCTGTTAGAAATCCCACAAAGTCATTAGGCGCCGTTGACGCCACACATCTGCCGCTCCTTGATTGGCAAACACCGGTTCGTTGTGTCTCCCTGCGGTCAGACGGGTAAAGTGAAACGGAGTGTATACCAAACTCGGCCACCGCGAGCCACCCGAGATAATCAAGTGGGCGAAAGCACGAAATGTGGCGCAGCGTGTGTCGAACTGGACACGTGTAGAAAAGTGATTTAAAGACACGAAATGCCGCCCCATTCAATGCAACGACCGTGCAACCTTCCGTTTTATAACCCCCGTGTAGCATCCAAACGGTCACATTGGCAGGGTATATTCCCGACGTTTAGGTATGACTGTGGAAGTGGCTGAAGCTCCTGTGTGTAGACGACGGCATCTCAGACGAGTTTCAGTCAAGTTTTAGAGAAACCGCAAAACACTTTTACGCAAAGAGCTCTAAAAAAAAGTATTCTGAATAGTTAGCTTTTTATTTTTTTATTTTACTCCCGCAATTAATAGTGACACGAGCAATTTTTGAGATTAAGAGTTGATTGCCAAAATGGTGTAATTTTTGTTTATGAAGTAAGGGGTTTCGGAGGACGGGAAGGAGGCTAAGGGAGAGGGATTTTTATTTACTTAACGTTACTAATAGAAAACCCTTTAAAAAAGTGTGCTACAAATTGTTTTACTTTTGGTGCCGATAATATTTTTACTAATATCCCATTTTATGATAAAAATAACAGAGACCATGAACGCGAGCTTGCGAATTTTCGACATCTTGAAAACCCGAGACTTGGGAACAAAAATGTGGAGACAACGCACACATTTTTGTAGCCCGTAAACACGATCGTTCATACACTTATATTTTGATTTTTTCACTAAATACGAATATCTACACGGGAACGTAGAGCTCATGCAGCTGCTTTACTTCACGAACGCTGGCGCAATATTCAAGCTCTGTTCTGCCGCCCGCTTCCCTAGTAATGTTTTTCTGTGCGTGGTTGTTTTAGCCGGTGATAATAAGCCCAGAAAGACAAGGAGTACCATGACAATGCTTTTTTGCCGCCGCTTGATTGATACCATTAGGTGTCGGCTGCAGTCAGATTTAATAAAGCGCGCACCCTGGAAGCTCCATAAAAATAAATGCAGTCTGTTATTTTTTTTCAATTCTCACCCGCATAATTGCTGCACAAAGCTTTTTTTTAATGTTTGCTTTAAAGACAATGACACGCTCGAACCTAATATCACTGCCGCGTCATTCGTAACCTTCACAGCGGGAGGGAAACCCACGACAACCGGTTTTCTTAACGGTGTTAGAGATAGGGATGACGCTGCGCTATTCGATTCGAACCGGTATTCACGCAGCTCTAAGTGAAATGAAGAGAATAGTTATCGAGCTTGAGCTTATACGATATCTTCCACCGCTATCTATGTTACGTGGACAGCAAGCAGGTTGACTCGCAACAGGAAACAACTACGCTTGTAGAGCGCTAGAACTTCCTTCGTCGGCATATTTAGATCGCTCCGAATGTATTTCGCAATTTTATTGCGAATTGGTATCGTGGCGAAAATATATTTCGCGATTTTGTTGCAAACTGGTCTCGTGGCGAAAAGTACAAAGTTTGGGACGGACTTCGTAGGCGGGGATTTGTTCCGCCGGACTTCCTTCTCTCCGGCCCATCCGCGGGATATACCCAGCAGCAGAGTTTCCATCGCGGGCGAGCCGACGGTCCAAGCTCCCCTTGAGGGCCCGTCAACTGCGCAGGTTCTCACGGAAACCGACCCAGCTGGGGACCCGAAATATATATATATAAAAAAACACACAACAAAACCTCGGACATTTTTTTTTATTTGTTTGATTGCGAACAGAAGCGACAGGATAAAATGTCTCTGCTTCGGGAGTCCGAATCTTATAGCGAAGCGGAAAAAGAAAGCGTAATAGATAGGGAAAACAATGACCTTCGTTCCTTTTGTCTTGAGGTTCGTCTTGCGGAGAAATGTCCCCGGGCGACCCGAGACCACTCGGCGTGTAATGTAATTGGATTTCGGCGTTACTCTGGTCCTGTCCCGGTGAATGCAGGCCGGACAGCGAAGACGGACCTTTGTTTGTGTTATCGGATATGTTCGCTGATGCGCCGCTGGCGTATGGGGTTGTAGAAATAGGACGCACGGAACGCGGAAAAAAGTATGAGTGTCCCAGACAGAACCGCTCTCTGGGCAGAGGCTCTTGTGACGCTTGCCCCGAGGGATCGGGATTGCAATAAAACACGATGGTAACTTTATATATTACTCCATTGTTATTTTTTCTCGTCTATCGCGAGAGGGGCACGCTTGTCTGGAATTGGATACGCAAAAGAGAAGGAAGGCCATTTTTATTCTGTTATTTGTGAGCGAACGTTTATGTACATGTAATAACGCCGTGGATACATCGATGGATTTTCTAAGGACAGCCTACTTCTTCGAAGACTCGACCCTTGTTTTTACTTGTTAGCTTTGCAAACAAGAATGACGAACAACACTTGTCAACGGACCGATGATTGTGGACTGCAGTAACATGTGCAGTTGTTTCTCCAAAAAACGTTTACTTTATCGTTTTTTTCAGGACCGTGGTTCATCCTGAAATGAACATCGCGGGTTCTATTTTGAATGTTGACATCGGCTTCCCATCTTCCCGTGTGTTCTCCTGTTAACCTTCTAACTTTTTTTTTCTTTAGTGCTTAGAGGCGAGATAAAACGTTTACGTCTTTTTTATTTTACTCTTGTCACCTTTGTTTCTGTATGTTCAACGTATATTTTCAGTAAACGTTGAACCGCATTTTATGCTTAAATGCAGTGTCACGTTGTAAAAGTAAGACCAGTAGCATTTCTATAGGCGTCGTTGTGTTCTATAAACATTGCTCTTTCTCGCTTGTTTTATTTCTTCAGTAACGGGGGAAACAACACATAAAGGACTGCACTGCATGTTCAGTGAGGAAGGACTATCTGAGACAGCAATCTACAGGACAGATGATAGCAATCTACAGTACATAAAAAGAAGCGCTCAGACACGCATGCGCGAAAGTATACTATGCAACCGCCTCACTTACACGCGCGCTGGCGCCAGAGAAGCACTATGTATGCACCGTTCAATCTTCCGTTACAGCTCCGCTTACAGGGCATCGAAGGCAGCAGGCGCAAGATCGGGGCTCTGAAACGGGCTTTTGAGGAAAGAGCGCTCGCGCCAGAAAGACGCGCCGCGCCTCAAAGAAAGACGCGGGAGGTAGCTGCCGCTTGTCGCCTTCGCCCCCCTGTCAGCTCAAAGCTGAGCGGAGTATCGACGCTTTAAAGGGATACTTCAACGAAATTTGAAATATTCCCGTCGTGTTCAAAAATATGTTGAATATGATCTACAATATCCGTAAATGACAATCGCACGTTTGTATTTTGATCCTGGTGGCTGTATTTTTCGTTATAAACGGTCCACTCTGGCAAGCGCTCGGAGAAGGCCCAGCTTAGAGCACGTGACATCCAACGCAATCGTGACGTAGGTCGTCTCGAGACGAGCAAAGCTACGGCGAGGCTGACGTCGAGAGGATGGCCTAGTCGTTCCAGCCACCGAAGCGGCTGCTTTTGTACGAATTTTGAGTGACGGGTTAATCTTCTATAATCTTGTAGGGGGACAATAGCGACTTCTGCGACACACAAAAGGGATTCTCGGGAAGAGGGAGTTCCTCCTTCCCCCTTCTCTCGTCGTGGCCGGAGGCGAGACGACCTCCGTCACTAGCAGTCAAGGTTCCTAGACGAGCATTACAAACGAGGCGTTAGCGACATCCACCAGGTGCTCTTTTGCTAATCGTTTAATTCGTTTTAAAATTCCTTTTCAAGACTTTTTTAACGAGATATTGGTATGTTCCATGTGATACTGCTCTTTTGAACACATATAGACCAAAAAATGAGCGCCGAAATTTCGTTGTAGTATCCCTTTAAAGTTGGCGGGCCGTAACTACGACGACAGTAGAACAGTGAGCCATCACGCCCGTATTCCTGCGAAGCATGCTCCGTTTTGAAAAAATGACAATGCAGCTTTACCCGTCTTATCTTACAGCGCCTCCCTAATCTTTGCGTCAGCGTTTGTACCACCGAGCTCACCCTGCTTCGTCATTGGGGGAAGGGGGAATAAATGGATACTTCAACGAAATTTGAAATATTCCCGTCGTGTTCAAAAATAGGCTGAATATGATCCACAATATCCGTAAATGACAATCGCACGTTTGTATTTTGATCCTGGTGGCTGTATTTTTCGTTATAAACGGCCCACTCTGGCAAGCGCTCGGAGAAGGCCCAGCTTAGAGCACGTGACATCCAACGCAATCGTGACGTAGGTCGTCTCAAGACGAGCAAAGCTACGGCGAGGCTGACGTCGAGAGGATGGCCTAGTCGTTCCAGCCACCGAAGCGGCTGCTTTTGTACGAATTTTGAGTGACGGGTTCTTCTTCTGTAATCTTGTAGGGGGACAATAGCGACTTCTGCGACACACAAAAGGGATTCTCGGGAAGAGGGAGCTCCTCCTTCCCCCTTCTCTCGTCGTGGCCTGAGGCGAGACGACCTCCGTCACTAGCTGTCAAGGTTCCTAGACGAGCATTACAAACGAGGCGTTAGCGACATTCACCAGGTGCTCTTTGCTAATCGTTTAAAGGGCAACTCCGCTTCATTTTTGGTTTTGAAAAACAATGCAGTCCTCTTCAGTACCGCCTAGGAAGACCACACGCCAAATATTACGACGCAGTTCTGTCTAAATGTTTCTTAAACGGTCCGGCAAACTTTGCAACTCGCCAAGTTGCCGAAATCGGCTGACTCGAGCGGGCGAATTCAGGTGCAACCAATAGCGCAGTCAAGGCTACGGCATGGGCGGAGCCACCATTGAGCTAAACGTCATCTTCATGGCCCCCTTTTGCTTGTTTTTACTTCTCCGATCGAGCGTAGCGCATGACGTCAGCAACGTTGCCTCTCTGCGCTCAGCGGTGTCCACGTGATTGGCGTACGCGCCTGCGCAGTTCGCTTCTTGGGAGCAGACCGGCCGCCCGCCGTGGTCCCGCCGTTACCGCTGTCTTTCGTTCACAAACGGTGAGACCACTGTCGTCGTCTCACCGTTTGTGATTATTGTCTCTCGGAGTTTCGTCCACACTATGGAAACCACGTGCGCAGACTTATGCCGCAGTTGTGCAGACGTCGTCGAATGCCGTAGACACCAAAACGTGGCGAAGAGTGCGGTGCAGAGCAGACGACACTCACGCCTGCCACACGCCCGCCCCCAACCCGCCCGTCGTTGGGCCGAGGATCACGTGACATCTCGTACCACGTGATGGCCATGTACGTGGCGGCCCGAGGCCAATGTTGCCGGACGGCGCCGAAGTTTCGGTTTCGATTTCCGCTCGTGTTTAAAATTAGATTTAAAAATATATATCCCATTTTTTGCGAAGCAAACGACGTAGTGTCTTTTAGTAGGGCTTTTTGATTCGAAATCACTCATTATCCCGAAATCTTCGGAATTGAGCGGAGTTGCCCTTTAATTCGTTTTAAAATTCCTTTTCGAGACTTTTTTAACAAGATATTGGTATGTTCCATGTGATACTGCTTTTTTGAACACATATAGACCAAAAAATGAGCGCCGAAATTTCGTTGTAGTATCCCTTTAAACACGCGCCAGATTGAGCCACCATTGCCGACCTTCTCTTGTCTTACCGAGATGTCAAGCCACTAGAGCGGGCATTGACGAGCCTCCACAAAGGCCTATGCTGGGGAGAAGGACGCAGTAGCACCTAAAGTGGCAATAACCTGTCCTGCTGTGGCAATGATGAAGTGAAGCGAACGGAATAAGAAGAAACAAAAAGTCCGAGGACACCTGAGCACCTCTTATGAGTTGTGAATGCGAAAGTATGCCGCCAGCGACGTATTACTTCCGCCTCGCGTTGTCGAAGGGCCTCGTCCTCTTGCCGCCTGAGACGCTTTGAATCGAGATCCGCTTGCGCCTCACGCTTTCGAAAGACTTTGTTTTGTCTCCTAGAGCGTTGTGGCGCTGCTCGTTCCGCCCGCCGTGTATTCGGAGTTCCTCTGGCGACGACGGGGCGACTTGTGCCTGGGCCGGGTGGGAAGGCATGTAGCTGCTCTCACGCGGCTGCTTGCGCCTTGTCGTTCCCGTGAATGCCTCGGTGTCCCGGGATCCACCTTATTTTGGTACTGCGACCATCGGCTCGTAGCTGTTTAGTCGTGTTCTTGATTCTTCTGACAGTGCGGCCTCGGCTATCACGTTTGTTGCCTTCCCAAACTGCCTCTTTCGAGTCCGTGTAAACATGCAGGTTCCGCGTGGATTCTGCTGGGACCAAGTTCTTTACGGATTTTTCTATGGCCTCCTTCGATTCGGCATCTTAGATGCCGGTGTCTTTATCAACTCTATCCCACCGTGCTTGTAGCCATTCGTATTTCTTCTTGCTGAGATTGTAATTGTACGCCGCACAAGTCACATGCTCAGCATCGTGGCCACAACAATCGCCGCCAGTCTGAGGTCAACGTGAACTTTGTATAGAAGCCGCACACAGTCGATCAGCTCCGTCGTCTTGTTGCCGGCCCACATCAAACGGCTGGACGTCACGTCACCCCGAGCAGTCCGGAAGCTCTGGCAATTATGGCGAGTCACGCGACGAGAAAGTAAGTCACGCGTAGTTGGACTATGTTTCGCGTGACCAGTGTCGATATTATTCCAGTATTCCTGTCTACACAGAGAATAGAAGCGTCGAGGAGCGCGTTCGTCGCAATGTTTGGCATAATCGGTGACTGCATATGCTAACTCAAAGAAGCTGTATAGTCGGCGCTAGCTGTTACGCGCTACGTTATCAGGCCTGACCACGGTGGAAGAAACATTTAGGTGATGACTCTCTGTCCGATGCGGTGACCATATTATGTTCGGCGCACCGAGCGCTTCACTTGCACGGGGATAGATGGCGCCCAAGTATCGGGCCCCACCCAAACCGACCGCTGCCGTTGTTTCTCCCAGCGGTGGTCCCGCATTCCCTCGCTCACCGCTTCTTGTACTCACGGTGGAAGAAACACATTTAGGTGATGACTCTCTTTCCGACGCGGCGGCCACATTATGTTCGGCGCACCAAGCGCTTCACTCGCACGGGGATAGATGGCGCCCAAATATGGGATCTCTCCCAAACCGACCGCTCCGGTTGTTTCTCCCAGCGGTGGTCCCGCAGTCCCTCGCTCACCGCTTCTTGCTGTACCTTACCGCCGCCACGCAGCCACCAAGTCGCCAGAGTCCGTAAATCTGTGTTCTCTTCTTCTTCTTCTTCTTCGGGTTAGGGCTCACCTTCGTGCACGATGGTGGCACTTGTGATCGACACAGCACCAAAGCAAAACACGAAGCCAGCCACTGGCCGCACAACACCACCACACCACCACACCGTGAAAAAGGCGAGCACGCTATACGCCGCCAACAGCGTGCCCGCCGAGGAGGGACCTCATACCTCAGCGCCCTCCGCGGCGGCGCGGAACTAACCACTACTGGTTCGGAGCTAGCTCCGAACACGATCTGGTCGCTCGCTTCCCGTGGGAAGAGCGGCCAGAGTCACCACCTAAATGTGTTTCTTCCACCGTGGGCCTTACACAGTTTGCACGGTTCTGTCGGAGCTACTTGCTTGAGCGCCAGCAAATAACACGCAAGAAGAAGCAAAGTGCTTGAGTAGCATCCGGTGCTCGACTGCAGCACCGTAGAAAGTAAGCTCCTCAACAAATGGCCGTTTCGAGGCGGCCATTACATATGGACAGTGCGGCGGGTCTAATAACCTGGGATTAACACGCATGACGTAGTGGTGACTGCGCAAATGCACTTTAGAAAAAATATCTCTCCAAATAAAAATAGGCAGCAGTTCTGACCTCAAAGTCTGGAGTGCAAGCTCACTGCTGAGTAGCTTGCACTTCAGACTTTGAGGTCATTCGTTCAGATTTCCATACTGCAGCCTATTTTTACGTGGACAGACCTTTTACTAAAGTGTATTTTCGTAAACACTACTGCGTCATGCGCGTTAATCCCGGGTATGAAGTCAGTTCAACTACACAGTACAAATGACCGCTTCGAAGCGGACGCATCGGACGCCGTTCTTAACCAACTAACCTCCCACTCTAGACGTCTACGTTCTTGTAAACTTTCTACTACATGGTGCGAGCTAAAACCCCAGGTTAGCAGTCGTGTGGTCCTTGCCAAACCACTTCGCTACAACAGAAACATTAGAATCAGACATAATTTTAAAATCTTTCCGCTGTCAAATCTTTTATGCACTGGATAATGTACGAAGCAGCGGCTCTTATACAAATTAAAACCAAATGTTTTTTGTTGTTGTTTTTTAAACGTCCAACTTGAAACGTGGGTTTTCTGCCTCCATGATGCGTCGACTGATTGAGTAAGACTCAGCCTCACACGATCCTAACACAACGTCAAAGTTAGAATCGGAACGTTCGCAGTCGAGGCCGGCGTGAAAAGGCTCGGAGCCAACTCGAATGCGTACGCGCTCCTTCACAAAATTCTCACTCTCTCCACTTGCGTGACGAACACTGAATGAAGTTTGCTCACTGGCGGGACAAAATCAGCGGGTTGGCGCAAGAAACTGTCTTCGGCACTGCCGTTTTTATACAAACAAGACTTTCTTCTGTTTAGCGGAACGCGCACTGTCGTAACGACAAAGGTTGCTAGCAAAGCGTACCCGCGAACAGAAGCTGTGGTTTTTTTCGACTTGTAATACGCACATATTTTTAACGCGCCATTCAGACCATCGTAAATGTATCCTTAGCTAAGGGACCTGTACGGGCGGCGGCGAATCACTTCGCGATTTTCCGCGCATAGCATATGCGGACCCAAGAGACTGGAGCTGATTGGAAAGTTCATGGTGGAAAGTTGACAATCGAGTGCTGGGCTGTGGATTTGTAAGCAGTGTAAACGCCAGTCAACAGAGTAGCGCACAAAAAGACAAGGACAGGGAAAAGGAACATGCATTGTTCACTATGTCATCATACCGACTCGCCCAGCTTACCACACTTCTGCTGTAAACGCCTTGTATAGAAGCCGCCCATGGTCGATCAAGCTCCGTCGTCTGCTTATGCACCGACTATAAGCCTCAAACTTCAGAAAGCCCACAAAGGTGCCGAACACTCGCTACGATTAATGGCGCGATCAAAGCTCTCGACGCCGTATTCTAAATAATGTGCGTTCAAAACTCGCGCATACCAACAGCGGCTGGTGGCATCTTGCGAAGCGCTCACCCGGTTCCATCCAGCGTCTGGCGTCCACAAGACCACTTAGCATGATGCAAACTGTACGGTGATTATTTCCGACGGTGGCTCGGGGACCCGAGCCACAGTCCCGTGTGCTGCAGTTTAGTGGCGTTTTGTGCAGAGTGCATTATGTTCGATATTCGACACATTGGGCACGTTCCCACGTAAGGGCTGGCAGGCCAGACGCTATAAGCACTCCTGAATGGAAGACTGGACCTTTTCATTTCGTATTACTATTAACATCGGTGAATATTTATTTTTACCTTTTTTCAACGATGTGCATGTTCCTGTTACTGCCCCAGAGTTAATGTGAAGATTTCTTTGTTTTGTTCTCTGCGCTCACAACAGGCGCATTTCGACAGGTCACGCATCTCTCAAGTCACTCGTTAACCCCAGAAAAGTGAAGAACGACAACGAAAGTCGGGTTCGGCTTTTGAGGCGGTCGATCACTTGGTAACGCGGTCGAACATTCGCAGCACTGAGACTCTTCAAAATTGTTCATGGCTGGTTACGTGTGTCACGATGCCTGTCGAGATTTATTCACTCTTTTTACTGCCACAGCCCAAGTCCGGAAGTTTGTGCAGGTTGTACGCTAGCCGGCGAAGTCAAAACGGCAAAATAGACAAGAATAGCTGATTACTAACTAACATTTCTTTTCACAGAAGAAAAGCCTGATAACAAAATTTGCTTCTCTTAGTGCGCTGTCACGTTAAGAAAAGAGTTGGACAACTTTGACCGTCAACACAAGGGAAACATTTTTCCGGAGACAACATCAGCTGTTGGGAGACATGTTTTTTGTCGCCCGGCAAACATGTTGGCCGATTTGTTCTCCGACAGTTGGCTATACTTTATTTCATTTCAAGTCCTGACGTGGCCGACGCTACGAAGTGATAGGACCAACCAAGCTGCGTCAAAAGCGCGAGTTACTAGGCCTTTTTTGTTTATGATTGGTTCAGCTATAATAGACCACGTACACAAACATGACGAGCACCCTGATTGTGCGCCTTTGACGTTCTCTGATTGATCTCATCAACTCGTAGCGACGGCTTCGTCTGGACTTAAGGTGAAACGAAGTATAGACCTCAGCGAGGAAGACGAGATAACAGCTAATTTCATGATCTACGCTAGCCTATGAAGCAGTCCTACGCTTCATGAAATTCCCATTTCTAGTCCAAGAGACGCTCTTGTCAAATGTACCCCAAAGCGTTTTGTGTAGCCTGGCTCTCAGCTGTAATCATTTCAAGGGTGCGACTGACGGTTCGGCCGTCACAACGGCCCGTATTATAACTATATGTTTAAACGCCGTCTATTTGCCTTTCCGGTCTGCTTTGTGATCGCCTCTTTTGCCCAAACTCCCAGGGTTTTAAAACAATTTTACTAGTCTTCAGCTTCCGTTTTCCAGCTCCAAATATCAACGACCATTTTCGGCAGTGGTCGTTTTTAAGTTCTGATTTTGGTATCGCTCGCTTTCGTGGATGACTTTAACATCTTTTCTACGAAAGTAAACGTGCTATTTTTATTATTCTAGCAATATGTGGCCGGACCATTGCCGGCAATTCAAACTTTAACTGAATGTTATAATGTTCAAGACAGTGGCTGTCACATTTTAGACAATTGCTTTTGGTAATTATATTTTTTTAACATCTCATCTGCCTATCAGGCTTGAATATTGTAAAATCAGATTTGCCAGGCCTTTAATTGTGCAAACTTTTTTTAACAGAAACACGTGCTCCGAGCGAGTGCTTCACGCTTAAAGCAGTCTTTGTTGTCATGTTGTCGGTACGAAATTCGCTCATCCACCGAACCGTGCAACACGTGTTGTCCAACACCAATTGCTGCTGTTTTTGTTGCCGAAAGCTGTCACACCGAGGTAGCACTGTCGCTGTCGTCCATGTTGTGCTGATGTTTCCGAATAGAGACAGGATTGTTGGGCAAAAGAACCAGCAAGTAACATTTTGTCCGTTGAACAACATGCTGCGTTGATGTCGCCGAAGTGTTTCCTCGCGGTTTCCTCATCAAAATCAAAACAGAAAAACAAAACAAATTTCGCCCGGCGGTGGGTGCTCTGCGCATGACGTCAGAACCGTGGCTGTTGCGCCGCACGCGACGCGAAGAACGTGCCGCCGGGCAAAGTTCGTGGATTGTTCGTGGCATATCCCCCCTCCCCCATGCAGTACAGCCTTAAATCGTACTCGGTCCCAACAGTTCCGTGCAGCGTTGTAGAAGGAACATACTCACACACGGCTTTAGAACTCGTTTTTCAGGGGCACGTTTTAATGTAAACAAACGCATGTTTCAAAGCTGAGCTAAATTTATCCAAGCCCGAATGAAGAAACGAGCTCAGCAGCCCAAATGTTCTTAGGTCTAATGAGGTCAGAAGTTTACTGCCGTCATGATTAACGCGGCTGGAGTTTCGGAAAATCAGCGATTTAAAGTACGAATTACGCAATCGCTTAGAACCGGCGAGATCTGTCGTTGGAAAGCACGGGGTTTCCAGGATCGATTGAAAAGTTCTCGGTCACTATATACGTAGCCCCAGCTTCTTTGTCGCTTATTTCTTCGCTCGCCGTTCGTCCAGGCCTGCTGTAGCGAGCGGCTGGTCCGGCAGCTTAACGACGCCGGCTGCCTCATTAGCGCACATCGCACAAGAAGGACCATCAACAACTGCACTAATGAAAGTGACTGAGTCATTAGCTGAGCGCCTTATTTGTTATACCAAAAAACGAAAGCGGCGCTGCTTCTGGCTAAAATTTCCAATCTGCAATTTGCCGCTTACTTTGAGTTAGCAGCGCTGCGTGTAACGCATTCGGCGGCTTTCGCATGCAGAGCAAATTGCACCCCGCTCGTGCCGTTTTTTTTTGTTTTTTTTTCTGCTTCATTTTAGCGTGGGCAGTTGGAACAACCGGCCCTAATTAATAGTCATTAGCTATACAACCCTGGGTAGCTAAACTCGTGGAGCAAAACATTCTTCGCTTTTTGACGTAGCGGGGGAGTGACCAAAAGAACGCCGCAAAGTTTCCTCCTCCCTGCGCGCGCTCAACTTCGCAACTTTTGACGAAAAATCCCCCGCGATCCCTAGGCGGTGCACGAGAGCACGAGACAGCGCGGGGAGGCGAGCGTTCACGCCGCTCGCTGTACGTTGTCTTTGAGCTCTCTAGCGCCGACAATCCCGTCATGCCTCGCCCAGGCGAGGAGCGAGAGCAGACGACGGGAGTTCGTCTGCTACGAGGCGGCATTCGCACAGCGGAGCTGAAAGAAAAAGTTGGCATTCTGCTCGAAATCGCGTCCCGCGGGCCACAAACTCAAACGCGAGCTTGAATTGTAAGCGTCTGATATTCCACGAAGGGAGGAATCGACGACCCGTGTTTTATTTGCAAAATTTGGGTCGCTTTGTTGCCGTACAGACGCTGAAACCTACCAGTGTGTAATGAAAGGCCCAGGACAAACACAGAGGCCGCGAGATCTCGCATCATCTGTGTGCAGGTGAAAAGTGGAACATTTTTCGACAAAGCTCCCACAGCAGAAACCTGTGACGCATTCACTCAGCGTCCGGGAAGGCTAAACATGGAGACGTTGTCCGAGGCTCAAGCACAGTCATATTTGAACGGCAGCTATCTTGCCCCGTCGTATTTTGTTTGAGAAAGCTCTCGTTCTCAATGCCCTCACCAGGGAAATAAAAAAAGTCTTACGAAACGTATTGCTAGATGTTCCAAAGAACTAGATTTAAGCAGTATCCTTTCAGTGGTTCACTCATAATACTATGCTTAAAACGAAGCAAGCTTTTGCGCGTACAGTGCCATAAATTTTCTCAAGTGTATGCTGTTTTGTAGTCAGCTGGCTTCGGAAACTTACGCCGTCTGTAGATATCTCTGACAGCCGAGTTCCTTAATTGGAAATCATCGCAAATATAAGTGACACGTTGCAGCAACCAACGTTTATAGATAAACGATGGCAGCGACTGCGCTCCCGCATTCCCACCCATCACGTCGAACAAAAAGGCGCTAGTTTCGGTTTGAGGTCGGTACTTTTCTACAACATCTATGGCGACAGCATCAGTCTGCACTAGGTGCATTCGGCAAGTTCGTCCGGGGCCTGTTCTCCGTGCAGCACTCCGCGGGTGCAATGCATTAGAACTCTCACAGTGCAAGTCTGGATCGCGGATCGGGAGCCCGCCACTGGCCTCACCGGCGGCCATTGCTTGACAACAGGCAATACGCCGCGTCCTGTCTAGTTCTCCCTTCGTTTTCGTCCTTGTTGTTTTGGCGTATTACACCATGAGGCAATACACGAAAGTCTAAGGGAGAAACACGCAAAAATAGGAAGCTTGTACGCGGTGCTCGAGGGCGAGTATTTTATGACGTGCTGCGATGATTATATCGGGTGCTTGGAGATCAACTAGACATTCGTCAAACGTTCGAACATTGATTATAAAAAAAAAAAATGGGCCGGAGCATCACCGATTTTACTGACGTCGCTTGCTTCGGTTGCTAAATAAACGGCACGTTCAGCGACTGAACGGCACGCTCCGAGTTTCAGTTTGTCACGGAAGCCCTCACAGCAGTTCAAAGAAAAAGCTTTCACCATGAAGTACTATGTACAAGCGGTTAAAACGATGCGAATGTCCCCAGTAAAGGCCTTCCAACTTATCGTTTGCTGAGCTCTGATGACTCCGAGATCACGGATGACACCACAATAACTCTCGGTAGCCCTTGTCTCATTAAACACATCACAGTTAACGCCCAACAAAGTCGCCCTCGACCCTCAACCACACAACGTTTATTTAAACAAGATTGGTATTCTAACGCGTTTAATATTCTTGCCCACAATATTAACTGTTATTTGCGGAAACACGATAGAAGTTTCATGATCGAGAACAACCTACTAACGTAATAAAATTGAGTTTTCCCGTTTCTCCTATAGCATGCATTAGATCGTGTCAAGCGATGACTGCCGGTGGTGCCGCTCGACCCCAGCAATACAGGCCTCTATCCGCGATCCAGCCTAATAAGAGATCAGTGGTGCCAGTGCTATTAGACATAAATCGTGTATTTGCATCGGTACACCCATACCTGCCGGATGTCGGGACGAGGCGCAAAACCGTACATCCGGCCAATATTGAAGCCGGTTTTCGGCCGAAGTTGCCTCGACACTCGCCAAGAAGCAACGTGTTGTTTCGGCGACTCGTTCGTGTAATTTAATTTTTCAGTCATTTTATTGGGTGCCGGGCCACTGTGTACACCGTGTTGCCAGACGGAGAAATGTACAGTCAGCAGATTGATCCCCAAAACGTCAGTAAATTTGCACAAAATCAGTAGATTCTACGAAATCTTTGTTTTGCCATGTTCTGCTATTTCCATTAAACCACACTTCGACGAAATAGTATAGAGTAACAAATAACTTGGTAATAATACAAATAAAGATGAAAAAGCAACAAAACAAACTACGAGACTAGTTCTCAAGTAATTGCTTTATGTTTCTCTTATTAATAGCAATATTAGTGTTGCGCATTTCGAGAATTATTCTTTGAAATCGAGACTGAGCCACTTTGGGATCAACAGATGAGGGCGACAGTGCGACATCCACCTGTCGCTATTATTGAAACGAAACCAAAACAGGACGTTCCGGCAAGTGGCGCGCACATGTCCAATGTAGATCCTCCGCAAGCTGCCATCTTTCCTTACTGAGCTGTGGAAGTTTTCGACGCAACGCTGTCGGCGCGGAGCACTGTCGAGGCTACGCGCCGTCTGCTACGGGCTTATTTCTGAAATTTCTTTAAATAACAGTATATCATTTTATTGCCACAGCTTGCCAAATCAAACTAAAGAACCAAAATTTGGATGTCGATCCTATGCATTTCGCCGGGCGAATGAACGAAAATGGCGGCCCTCCCGCTCAGCTGGGAGCAGCCGTGAGTTCTCGCGCATGCGCTCACGCCTGTCGGTCTGCGCCGAGGGCCGATTGGCTCACTCGGGAGGTGGCTTTACGGCGGCCATATCATAGACAGGCCAAACTCTCCCCATATATGGCTCTGGCCCGGATGTCACCGTCGAACCTGCTCTGGGTGAATAGGTAGATGAATATACGGCCAAGTTACTCGAATAGGACGGGCATCTGGGCCTTCTAGCCAGTGCTTCGTTTTTAATTCTGGGAGATTATGAGTTTCTTTTGATGGGCGACCCTGGGAACAGAAGGGGCCAAATAATAAATTCTTTATTTGTTTACTAAAAAAAGTCAGTAGATTTTCTTTTTTTTTTAGTGAATCAGTAGACCGGGAACGAAATCAGTAGATCTACTGATAAATCAGTAGACCTGGCAACACTGGTGTACACCCCAAAAAAGGAATGTACTGTGGTAATTACACCTTGACGAGAAGGGAGACACGTAGCCAGGATTTTGTTTTAAGGGGGGGGGGGAGGCGGCCCAGCAAAATGGAAGATTTTGGGGGGGGAGGGGGGGGGAGGGCCTTATGCTCCCTCCCCTCTGGCTACGTGTCTGACGAGAAGGGGTATTGTAGTTTTACATCTTTATAAAAAGGTGTAGTGCATTATCACACGTTTTAAGAAACGTGTTTAAAAAAATCACACATTTTTAAAGGTGTGAGGTTTACATTTTTTTATAAGGTCTATTGCTACACTTATTAGGGGGTTAGTTATTGGACACCCCACTTACATGTATAAAGGTGTGAAAATGTTTAATTTGTATATACCTCTAACGGAAGAAAATCTCTTTCATGTGATTACATCGCGTGCCGATGAAACGATCTGTCGATGACACGTCGTTCGATGAACTGATTTGACCGCCAATGAGTGACGACTGCCAGTAAAATTTCGGGGAAATAATTCTGCCGGCTGCCGGGAGACTCGAACCTACCCAAGAATTATCCCGGTTCTTGTTTGTTTTCCAACATTCTGAATTGTATACCAGTTTATTAGTACCTCTTCGGATATTGCAGAAGAAAAAAAAAACGATGGCAGCCGCAAAAACTCTGACAGCCCGGCTCACAGTCATGTGGGAGACTGACAGGTGCTCGTCAGTCGCCACCATGCCTTGAAAGCTACCGGTTTCGAAGAACCGGAGCGCGCAAAGAACTTGTGGTTCCACGGTCATGGTAGACGCGATTGTCCGCCGCCTCGAAGTCCGGGCGCCGAACGAAGCTCGTCGCAGAGTCAACGCACAACGGCTTTCGATAGCCGGTACTGTCGCCGAAAGTCGTCGTCGGGGAGTTGAAAGGCGTCCCCGGTGGTCTCAGTAGCGACGCCGACGGTGGCGGAAGATAAGCTCGGCCGCAGCGTACGGCACCGCCATGTTGACAAAGTTAAACTTCGCCTCGATCCGAAGCGAAGATCTCGAGCTCAAACCACGGCTCTCGCAAAGTTCGGAAACGTCACTTTGACGTCAGCGACAACTTCGACAAACGAGGTTTCTTTTTTACACAAACTTCGGAGGGATTTTGAGCGTCAGCAGGTCGCCTAGGGACAATCTGTAAAGCATTAATTTTAGCTTGGCGTAGGGATGTAGGGACAAATGGGCGCTACGTCATCGGCGAAGCCGTTCAATCAGCGGGCTCCTCGCGCCCCTCACGCGCCGCACGCGCGCCTCGATGAACTTTGCTACATTCTGCCTCTCTCAAAGAAATGAGCGTTCGAATGATTGACACCTCGCTCGGCGCGACGTCAGCGTCGCGAGAGTCCAATTAGCGCGTTCCGCAAACTTCGGGCACAAAGTTGTGCTTGACGAGTTTAGCGACCCTGCTCTCGCATAAGGCTGGGAAGATGTTGCGCACGAACGAAGTGATCGTGCGCATCCACCGCTAATTCGGGAGGAGAAAACACATTGGAACTCGCCGGGGCATTGCTGCTCTTATCTCCCAACGCTCGTCCCAAAGTGGTTATCGTTTTTTTGCAAGTTATAGCGGTTGTGTTCTTGGACATGTTTTGGGTTGATTGTAACGTTCTAGGGTGCAGTGTTTCTAAACGACCTGCGCTCTTACGTTAAAGAAAAGCTGCTTTGTATGAGGTAAGGCAATTTAAGAACGCGGATCTCGATGACCAAGGAAACGATCTCCGTGTCGTTGCAAGTGGAAGAGTCACATTAAAGAGAAAACGAATAAAATGAACGATATGGAAATGAACAGATTGCACACAAACGTTATGCGACATTGAATTATTAATATTTGTAATATTTTATTTTTCTGGCTGTTTTACCCTCGGCATTATCACAAGTGACGAACGTTATATTCCACGTCGTTGTTGTTGTTGTTGTCTTCTAACTCCCGTTAATGCATCCGGATCATGCACTATAAAAACATTACTTCATTTATATATTTAGTTTATTTGAAATCTAGTTTGTTTTATTGAGCCTTACTTTGCAAGAAATGTCGCCGTTCTAAGTCAGATGTTAAGTACAATTCATCTATAACCCATTTAATACAACTAGAAAAAAGCATGTTTGGTCTAAATTGGTTTTGTTTTGTTTTTGCTTCTGCGGGAGGTGCTCACGCGCCAATGGAAGTCCCAGTATTTCACCTGCTTGTTCCAATCGTCCGGTCAATTTCAGTGTCCCCCTTTCTTGCATAAAATATCTTGAAGGATATGTTCACCTCGCGGCTATTGAAAATAATAACAAATATCCCCGAGCCAAGTTTTGTACCTGCGAGCTTTCGGATGACTCCAGCCTTCCAGTCCGAGCAGTCTTAAACCGCAGTCACGCCACTAATGCATCATGCAAAAGACAGTCTGCAAGCATTGTCTGACGCGTGTTATTTTTTTTCTTTTCTTGAAGGACGGCTTTGCTACTTTGGTCACACAAAAAAATTAAGGACGTTTACAAATCTCTATATTGCAGAAACTAGAGCGCAGCTCTTGACGAGGAGGAGGGGAAGGTATGCCCCTCCTCCTCCTCCGTCCTCCTCCTTTCCTCCTCATCTTCCCTTCTACTTTCCTCCTCCTCATCATCTGTCCCCTTCTACTCTTCCTCCTCCCCTCCTCCTCTCGTTAAATTTCCCCGCTAAATTTAGCGAAAATTTCCCCGCTAAATTATCCCGCCAAGTTATCCCGCTAAATCTAGCGGAAAGTTGAATTTGTTAATGGGTGGCGTGACACGAAGTCATCTGACGTCATTTTCCCCGCTAGATTTAGCGGGAAAATTGACGTCACGTAACCTCAACACCAATTCAATTTCCCGCTAAATTTAGCGGGGCAGTTACGCCGACGCCCACGGCGACGGCGACGCCGCTCAACGCGGAAACGGGCGCCTAAGAGCTGCGCTCTAAAAGTGTCTGCGAGAAATGTTTGAAGTTTACAAATGAATTAAGCGGACGTACTTTCACCATGCCTGCGGCGAACGCCGTATCCTCCGTATGATGCGTACGAGCAGTGGAACTGTAGTCTTTAAGCGAATCTTGGAGAGAGTGAAGGGCGAATTTCTTAGACGAAGCACTGCTGCAAAGTCGACACTCGTGGCAGCTTTAATAGGTTAATATAGGTTTGCTTTGAGACTCGCCCTTAACATCGCTGCCTCTGGTTCGGCCTTTACGCGTGTACCTAAACCTCATAAAACCATTTTCGCGACGAGCTTTGTTCGTCGATCGGTCAATCTGTATGTGCCCACTCGAATCCGCGGGTGTGCATATATAGATTGCCCGAAAGCCGGAGATCCCTGCTTCACGGGTAATTCAAAGGCCTTAAGAACGAGGGCATTTAGAGAATCGACGATTCAGCTCGCGATTACGCATCTGCGCATCTCCCTCGACATGCGCTGGCTCGCCGATTCATTCAAAGCCTTTATTACGAAGGCGTTTCAATCTCCCGTTAAAAAGTCGTCTTAAATTCGCTTCAGATTGCTCGCATGCTCAGTAGCCGAAATAATTTCGCGTTACCGAGAGCGCGTCGTTTAGGCGTGAGAGGCTGAAAAAACACGTGCGAAAAACCGTCCGAAGATCGGACAAATCGGAACATGCGAAAATCATTTCAAGCTATTTTCGAGAAATGACCGTATTCATGCCGCAAACTGCAAATATGATATCGTTTTAAACGTATTCGGCTTTTCTTTACCACAGGATACCCTCGTTTAATTCGGTTTCTGAAGAAAGAAAACAAAAAAGAGATAGGTGTGTAACTATTCGTTGAGTTCCGATTTTCGGTTGTCTTTTCGCACATCTGTTCCAGCCTTTAACGTGAGTGATAGTATGTTACCTTTATCTCCTCTACTTTTTCTTTCCTCCTTCTTTTATCCCCTCATCCCCTTCCCCAACTCAGAGTAGCCAACCGAGGCAGGTTAACCTCTCTGTTTTCTCCTTGGTTTGGTTTCTCCTTGGTTAACCTCTCTGTTTTCTCCTCCTGCCCTTATCTTCTTCTTCCAGCCTTTAAAGGGGTGCTGAACCGAAATGTGAATTTCGCAAATTGAGGCACCAGAGCACTGAACGAACGTTACGAACTCCAAAACGTCACTCACACATCAATATCTCAAACGAGTGGCCGTAATGAAGGGCGCGATCAAGAGAGGAATCTGACGTCACGATCCTCCTGGAACAGTTGAGAATGAGGGGACGGGGCCTCGCTCTTCTCCTCCTCGCTTCAATTCATCTGCTCGAGGGGACGAAGTGAAGAGGAGGGGGAATGAGAATCGCGACGTCACATGTCTCGTTGGCCGTGAGAACTGCGCACTTCTTTCCCAAAAATACGGCCATCCGTTAGAGACATCGCGGTATGAGTGACGTTTTTTGGGGTTTTGCACCGTCCCGCCTATCGCTCCAGGCTTGTTTTGTGAGGTTCAAATTTCCGTTCAGCATCCCTTTAAGACGGAAACAAAACAAAAATACAACAAAAAGATCTATGCGGAAATCGCTCGAATCTTGGATAATTAAAGCTAATTCTACACCGTTTTTCTTTTTTACACAGTGTGTTTTGTTAGGCGAATTTCATAAAATTGTGCAACGCTTGATTGTTACTCATGGCTGTAACGAAAAACCGACCCCGCAAAGCATTACGTTCGCCGGCGGGGCACTGGCTGCGTTTAGATGGATGCGACCGTAGCGCATCGGATTGAGATTTGACTATTTTGGTTGGTAGCAGATGTGTAGAAAAGGAAGAAGTAGGAAGACAGGCTTCGCGCGATTGGTCCCTGCTCAGTTTGATGCGCTACGATTGCATTCGTGTATATGTAGCCACTGTCGGGTCGCAGGCGCGGTCGCGCGCCTCGCGGCTTTGAAAACGTGTAGGCGAATAAGGACGTTTCTTCCAGATGCTGTCATCCTGCGCCATCTCACGGCGTTTGTCGAAAATGATAGCGAACCTTCGAAATACTTGCTACGTGGCGAGGAGGCGACCTTCAAACTCCTCTCTCTTCTTTCACTGTGGCCATGGCTCTTACGAAGCAGGCAGCCGCGAGCTAGTGACAAATGCGCCCTGTGCACATACACTATTGGCTCTCATACCCCCTGCCTTTTTTTCATCTACAACGCTTACACACACACACAGGCAGCCGCAGAAGGCATCCAAGCTTATGATGAACGTAAGAAACAGCAGAAACAACAGAAAGAGTCTTCAAAAGGGGTTCCCGCGGATGAACGCCGATATGTGTAACGCACATCACACATTCTGCAATTCAACTTTGTTTGGGTCGAGATTGTTAGTATCATTTAAAAGGTTAAAAGCGCGAACTCAAACACGGACGAAACAAGAAACACGCACTTCTTTACTTGTCGCACGTGTTTCTTGTAACGTCCGTGTTTCAGTTCGCGCGTTTAAAGAGGTGCAACGATTTCCGGACTTCGGTCAAAGATTTGTTGGAAGCTGCCTTCTGACACTTCTGAAGTAAAGAACAGAAAACCGATTTCGCCTGCGTGTCCTAGTTGTTGCGTAAAAAAAAAGATAAAGATTGGCATTTCGGGCACCCTCAACTCACTCCCAGTCTTCAAGGACACACCTGGTCGCACTCCTAGTGACGTAACTCAGGGTGCCGTGTAGCTTCCCGTGTGCTATCTCGGAGGACGCTTCCTCTCCCTCTCTCTGCTGACATTAGCGGGCGTTATGCTGCAGCTTAGGGCCGAGCGATGTCACGTAATCTTTTCGCCGTAGTTCCTTCGGCTGCCACATGGGGCTGCAGGTGCGGGAGAAAGCTCGACTTTTGCTTTGCGATTACGCAGTGGAATCGCGACATTTTTAATGAAGGAGATGTTTTCTCTATCCTCCGGGACATGATAAACAACGTTAAAATGACGAGATGCAAATTCTTTTAATCATAAAATCGTTGCACCGCCCCTTTAACCTTTTAAATCACATTCTGAGCTTACCAGTCTTTCTCGGCACGATTGTATAATTTGTTTTAACGAACCACGTGCTGGAATTTATTCCACACAAATATTGAATATACTTTTAACGAAACCATATCTTCAATTTACGCGCAGTAAATATTCTGGTTTCACCAAGTAGCGTGAAACAATTTTCTCATGCCCTGAATTCCGTGCGAGTTTCGGCTGAGATTTCTCACGCACGTGTTCTCCAGCCTTCATTTCCGAACGCGCTTTCGCCCGACGCAAATAGCATTCCCGCATAGAGAGCGAGCCGCGAACCGACGAGACGAAACCGACCGACCCAGTGAACCTCCCCGACGATGTCCCGCGTCAGCTCGAGCGTGGCGACGCGCCTTGGACGAACACAACAAACGCGCTCTCGAGACTGCGGCCGCTGTCAACGTCGGTTACACCGCGAGCGCGGTCCCCCGAAGCCCGAGACGGCGCCGTGTTTATGCACGCAGAGCCGAGCCCGCGGTACAGTACCACGCGGAGCAAAAAGAGCGGGCCCAGGCGCGTCGCCCCCACTCCGCCCGCACATTGTCGGCAGCCGGTCCCCAGCGAACGGGGTCGTCACCGACAGCTGTCCAGCACCGGCGACCGTAAACTATCACCGCTGACAGTGCGGTGGAAGCTACGTGCTCGCTGGACCAATCGTATGTCTATCTTTCACCGCTTGATCACGTTCCTCTTCATTCCCCGAGCAGAACCGTCGTCAAGTCTTGAAAGGAAGGAGGTTGGTTGGTCCAGAGCGCGCGTAGCTCCCACAGCACTGCCAGCTTAGTAGTGAACGGACCTATGCTTTCCTTCGCCCCAAAGCTGACAGTGCGGTGCAAGCTACGTACTCGCCGGACCAATCACCCGCCTCCCTCTCATCACCTAACCTCGCTCTATGCGCGTGGGTACTAGGTAGGGCGGGAGCGTGAGCAGGAGGCGAAAGAAAGACATGTGATTGGTCCGGCGAACACGTAGCTTCCACCGCACTGTCAGCTTATCGGTGAACGGCGGCTCCGTCGAAGCATCGATCGAGGATGACGGCACCCGAGTCTTTGTCGGCGTCTCGCTCCCAGCAAAGAAACGCCGTTCTGTGCCGCCGAGTCCCCTGCCGAAGATGCGTCGCTGGACCTCACGTCTTTATTTACAGCGCACGCTCCGCCGGGTTCGAGGCCGTTGTCCTAAAGTTCCCGCGGGAAGCGGTCCTTTGCGAGCGGAGGAGTTCTTCGGGAGTCCGCTCGGCCGTTACCTCCTCGAAACGAGGCTGTGTTCTTCTCTCTCCTTGGTCGTTTTTATCGACTGGCAGGCGGCATTATCCACAGCGAGCGACCTCTTATTCGTAACGCACAGTTTGGCATTCTCCGAGCACGTTGTCGTTTATCAAGTCACGAATGGTTTCTGGTATACTGGACCTCGGAACTTTCCACTTCACACCGGGTTAAGGGTAATTAACAAAATATTTATATTGGTCTGAAATTTTATTTAGTTTGGCCGTCGGCATATTGTATGTCTACTGCCGAGTGACACATCAGACACGCCTCATAAAAACATTAAATGCCCTTTTTTTAAACTCAACTTGTATATGTAATGTTGGCTTCGGGAGCGTGCAATGGCAATCCTAGTACTAGAGCTACCATCGTCCACCGCTTATAATAAGTCAATTGATGGGATACTGCACTGCTGTGCTCACAAATACCATAAAACAGGATTGATGTCAAATTCTGTTGCACGACGGGCGTATTGTCTTCGTGTTAAAAAATAAAACTTGTCCTGATGTATTCATTATGACTGCTCTGCAGAAATGTGATTACAGGAATCGTTTGTTTACTATGATCTGGTGTATCCTTAGCCTGTACATTAAAGAAACATTTAATTAACGACTGGATGAGCACACAAGGGCCAAAGATAAGACTGCATGTATGCATACAAATACGACAATGTAGTGTGCCGGTTGCCAACAACTTAATGACGCTGGCCAAAGCAAAACTTGTGTCAGGCACCCATTTGCGTCCGATCGGGCAACGAACCCGTGCTTGCGCTGGTGTTTCGCATTTTAGTTAAATGCATAGCGCCCGCCAAGGCTCGAAACAGGAACAAGGAGACCTATTCGAGTTGATAGACTTTTAGCAAACCGTTACCGGGTACCGCACTACCTGAGCCTTCGGAGCATGCTTTTAGGCGCGCGCCGGAGTGATACTGTAATCGCGGGGCGCGCTTAAAACGCGGTAACAGTTTGCTCAAAGTAGTGTTGGGAAGTACTTATAGTACATTGCAAAGTACTACTTTAAGTTGGCTTAGAAAACTTCTGCTTTACTTGAAGTACATTCTCGAGCCTGCACAGGGTGTCACCCCAACAAATTTAGAAAATTTAGTGGTTCTTTTTTTTTATCGCAAAAAGGAAATATGGGTCGCCGAACGCTCATTCTCCGCCCAAATGTAGCTTCTTGAGGTCCAAGCCGCATGTCAAAGTTTCAAAACGAACCGATATGTTATTCAAAAGTTAAGAGTGAGTTTCTGAAACTTTCAACGGGAAAAAAGGGGGACCTTTCGCCGGTTTTCGGTTTCTGGCGCCTTATACGTTGTCTCATTTTACGATGGACTAAAGGCCAAAGCCACGGGCCGCCAGCTCCAATCACGTTCCAGGCTATATTATGACACGCTTAACATTGATTAGGGGTGGGCGAATAATGCTCGAATCCAAAAGCGCCGTATCATTTCTATAGCTTTGACGCTGCAAAGAGCCTGTACGTCGTGGCCTTTTTTGCAATGTAAAATTGTTGAGTCACTCAGTGCTCTTCGATTCGAACCACTGTCTACCCGTCCCCTCATCAGTGATCCGAGACGCGGGCACCGATACGTGCATCGGAGCGAAATACCGCACAATTTCTAAGTGGCTCGTGATTGGATCTGGCGGTCCGTAGCTTTTGCCTTTGGTCCATCGTAGGGTGAGACGAAGTATTGAGCTCCATTTATTGGAGTGCTCCCTCGGCCGCCATTTTCCCATTGATATTTTCACAAAATCACTTATAACTTTTGAATAAAATAACAGTTACTACATCTGGTTGTGACCTCTAGTGCTTGGTAGATAATGATCATTCGGCGATGCGTAGCTTATTTGCTTGCGCTGGGAACCTCCTTGGTTCGATCCCGACAGCCCCCGCCCGTTTTGATCTGGATGAGTTTCGTACCGACTTGCGTTCGTGCAATCACTACTGCGTGATGCACGTTAAAAACCCTAGGTTAGCGGTTGTACTGCACTGGCTAAATTTCCCATCTACAGCTAAGCGACCGGTCACCCGTTTAGGCGTGCCAACATCAAGGCTGTGTAAACATACGAAAGCAAACCGATTCTTTTTTTTTTTTTTGTCCGGAGTCAGTTTTGTTTTAGCTCTCGATCCTCCTGTTTCGCCGACATCGACGCCTGCGACGCTAGCCTTTCTCTATTTTGTTTTGGGCACAAGTTGGCCCCCATTAAACGTTTAGTTTCTTCAGTTATTCGCCTCCTCATCATTTGTCATTCGTGACAATATTCTTCCCCTTATGAATGGACTGCATAAAATAGCCCTCTTTTTTTGTTTTGCCGTTTTGTGTTGTGTTGCGCTAATAAACCATTCTGGTAAACCAGATTTGCGCAACTGTATTATTGTCGTTGTCACTGACGTCGATTCAAATTACGCAATGCGGAAGTATCTTCAAAAGTACTCGAACTACATTTCTAAGTATTTGTATTCTTCTCAAGATACTTTACAGTTAAAGTAACTTGAGTAGTATTTTAAATACTTTATGAAGCAAGTATTTAGTAACTTAACTTAAATACATTCATCAAGTATTTTGTCCGACACTGACGACACAGAAGTAGAGGCTCACAGTGAAATAACTGACTGCCGAGGGAAAAAATAGCTGCACCCGTCTGGTTCTTTTTTATACATGGTTTGTGTAAGTGCTCGTCTTCCTTTTTGTTCTTGTCCGTGACTTTGCGCTGTTTCTTACAGCGGAGCTGTTAAGGGCTAGTTTCCCCAGTATTCGTGTCCGGTACCAAACAAATGTCGACACAAAACTACACAAAGCTCTAGACAGCTACTGCCATCTATGAGCGACAGTGGCAATCAGACAACCAGTCTGGTTGCCGCCGTCGCTCATAGATGGCGGCAACCTTTACAGCTATCATAGAAGAATGGATAGTTGGGCGAGTTGGTGGGAATTCATCGTAGGAAACAGCGCGCAAAACAGACGAGGACGAGGAAGAAACACACGGCACGAACATACAGTTTGGCTGGTCTTCCTTCTTCACCAAAATAGAAAGGCTGAAAGATTTTTTTTTACCATAAAATACTAATTAGTTTAGACGTCAACATTAGTCAGTTTGTATTTCTTAGGACACCTCTTTTTCCTTTGCGTTTAATCACACCGATATCATTTTGTTTAATATTTGGGCTATATCAGGTTAGGTAACATAATTAAAAAATAGTGCAGGAGTAAGAATATATTACGGACGAAATTAAACACCGTCCCGAGAACTTCCCAACAACGCCGCTTTTGCCCTGAAATTTGTAGCCTTATAAGCTTCAGCGAGCCTCCATGAGCGCCCTAAATACCTTGCCTTTCACGGTTGAAATATTAAGAAAGATATTGATTTGCCATCTACAATATACAGTTCAACCATCTACAATATAATGCAAGGGCAGCATTTTACGGCGTTCCGTAAAAACGCTCTATTTGGAGGCGTTTCTAGGTTTCGGTTTATTATCGGAGTGCATCTCTGCGCCCTAGTGGCTAACGCGTCCAGAACTAAGCGTTTCTTTTTTGTTTTGTTTTTGTTTTGTTTTTAGAATGACGTAAAATGCTGCTTCTGTCTTATATTTTTCTAAAATGAGTTGATTAGTGGTTTTCGATGACGCTCAGCAGGTTTCTAATTCGAACCATGTCTATTTTTACTAAATAAAAAGTTCATTGACAATTTTTACCTAATTAGCAGACTGATCGTTACGATTAGCCCCCTGTATTATGTCCCCCTGGCCGTATAACTCACCTGCACAAACCGCATAAATGTAGCTTTCACGGCTCTTTTTAAATAAACCTGTTAAGCTTTAAAAACAAAAAAAACATTATATATATATATATATATATATATATATATATATATATATATATATATATATATATATATATATATATATATATATATAATTTCTTTCTTATACTCCTCCCGAAGTCTATGACATTCCGAAACGATAGCACGAAACTCTAAAAATTTGTTTTTTCCCTTGCGTTCTTTGAACGGACATTTCATCGAACGCCGTTTCGTCGAACGCCGTTTCATCGAATGCCGTTTCATCGAATGCCGTTTCATCGAACGCCGTTTCATCGAACACCGTTTCATCGAAGCCGTTTCATCGAACGCCGTTTTATCGAACGCCGTCTTATCGAACGCCAGGGTGGCATTCCCGCTTCTTGAAGCTGGTCGGAGGTGCCCATACCGGGTTCTGGAAGTTTTTGACTTGCATCGCCGCAGAACATCAACTAACGGAAGACAAGCTGGAGGCGATGCTGGAGTTCCCAAGAGCCTCCTCGCCAGAAGAAGGCCATAGCAGCAAGAAATCAGGAGGTCCGCCTTTTTCATGAGAACCGACGGAGCGTGGCTGTGGGGGCTTTTTGGATAGCAATTGCTCATCATTTAAAACGGCGAATGGCTGTCGCACGAACACATGAACCCCCGAAAGTTTTCAAATGAAATTTGAAGTGACGTACTTAGTTTTGACTTCATTGAGTCTTACAACTAAAAAAACAATGTTTTGTTGTAGTTTCATAAATAGCACCTCAGCTTTAGCTACTGCAAGCTTCGGGCAGGAAACAAGTATCAATAGAAAGACATGAGAGGCTAGGCGGCTCACATGGCTAAAGTTGTTGCGCCTGCGCAAAACCTAAGTTGCCTTCTGGCCTCCATGAGTTGGAGTGCGCTCTTACCGGGAGTGCGACTTTTTATTTATTTGTTACAATACCCTCAAGGCCCATCGGGTAATACAGAGGAGGTGAACAGATAAGCACAATATGCGAAACAAACATAAAAATCGGTACAAATATCCTCATGAGTTACTTGCATCAAAATAAATTGTAACAGCTACAAGTTTGGACATTAAAAAACCTGACGATGAAATTGTTAAATGACACGAAAATGCACTCGATCCGCGCATAAAGGAGCATCTTTCACACTTTTCATATAAAAGACATTCGATGAAACGGCCGTCAGCGATTCGATGAAACGGCGTTCGATGAAACGGCGTTCGATGAAACGGCGTTCGATGAAACGTCCACCAAAGCAAACTTTTTGATTGGTCTTCTTTGCTCCAAGAACTCCAAGCATAAACATGCGCTGAAAACAGTTGCTCGAAACGACATTGCTTCTAATCGCCATGCACCCGCCATATAATGTCTGTAAGCATTCTCAGTGTTCCATGCTTCTGTACTAGTTTAAACGTATATTGTCGATTGAAAGTACCGAGTGTTCAAAAGAAAAAAGAAAAAATAAACAGAACCGCATTGTTCTTACGGCAAATATAAACTTCACGTCGCCGAATGCTCAGTTACCGCGAAAATGTAGTGCTAGTGGTTTGGACTATAGATGCCAAAGGTTCGTGAAAGGTATGAGCGATTTTAAGACTTTTTCAATTAGAAAAATGTTTCGTTCCGAGCAGCAAAAACCATTCCTCTCTATGTAATCACCTATTACTTTCGAATCAAGTGACGGTTCGTTCTGAAACTTTATCACCGAGTCCCAACCCCTAGTGCTACATCTGGGCCGAGTCTGAGCGTTTGACGATGCATGTGTATAGTTTCTTTTCTAGCACGAGAAAAAGGCGTTTCTATTTTCTCGCAAACACCCGGTACTCGAAAACACCAAGGAGACATTTTCATAACCTGATTGGGGCCGCTTAGTTGTATCATCTGATGCATTAGCAAGAAGGCCTATCTTTACTTTGTGAGTTGTTTCAGAGAGGAAGTGCAACCGCTATCGCTACCTGTAGCGAAGCGAAAGCAAACTACATGTTAAGTGTTTAGACAGCGCGACGTCGGTCTGTCTCCAAGATATTTCGGCGCTGGTGCACTCTCCAGATGAGAAGGTTATCCAGTTCAGTACGACTGCTAATCAGGAGCCGTTAATGCACACCAGGGAGTAGGGATTGCACTAACGCACGCCGGTACGATGCCCACCAAGATCGAAACCAGCGAGCGCGGATATCAATCTTATAGAAAATGGGCAAGGGGATGGTGCGGCGATCGCTAACTTTTCTCGACAACCGAGTGGGCTCCTACGCTTCATGCCTCATTTATCACTATCACCATGGTATTATCTGTAAGTTGGCGGCCGCACCATCACGGCGAAGACCAGTTTTCTCATAGCAAAGTAGATTCTAGATGAAACGGAGCAGTCGAGAAATATCACGAAACTATACGGGGTCGTGTTCCCATTTCCGGCGAGACAATGCCTCTGCAGATTGTAAGAAGGTACCCAATCCATCCGTTTTCGTCAGCGTCTTCTTTTCCGTTGACCCTGGAGAGTATACGGCGGTCAAATATTCTAAAATGCTTTTTTGGCGAATCAATACGAAAGGAAGGACACGACAATTAACGGGCGACATATATGAGACTGCGCTCTGTAGGTTTGACTCTCGGAACCGCTTTCGCCCTCGCAATCATCACAACTCCCCTTCAGACCCTTTCCCGCCTTCTATTCAAGATCCATGGCTTCTTGCAGCGTGAGCTTTCGCTCTCTTCACGATGGGAACGTATGCAAGGACCCAAGGCTTGGTTGAACTGTGGTTTTTGCTAAGCTAGACGAATTATACGGTAGTCAATGTCGTGAGCATCGCGCTATTCCGACCTTCGGCATGGAAAGACAGCGCCGACGCCTGGTACGGCCTCTAAGTCACGAAGGCGCCACAATTGTTCTGTCGAGTGCGGATTAAGAAAGTTATACTATTCCGTCTCGTTATACGGAATACGCCTATCCAGACGGGCAGAGTATATACTAACTCTTTTCGCCGGTTAATTTATGCTGCGCGCCGTCCACTCGCGTCCAATTAGAAAAAGACATGCGTAACACCACTTCGTTCTGCGTTCTGTTCTGTAACGAAAGTTGCTGCGCAGGCAGCTGAACAGCGGAGCAGTTTATCGGCGCTTGAGCATCTTCACTCCGCCCAGTTCTTTTGTCCATTGTTAGTTTTATCGGGACGCGCGTGCCTTATCTTCGTCGCCTGGGTTCTTTACGGCCCTAATCAGGCTCCGCTTCTGTGCGAACAGGCTCCACCCTCTGTGTTTTTTTTTTCTTCTTTTTTTTGTTACTAGTGTTTTCGCCTTTACGAAGCTGAGTCTTACAAAAAGGAACGGTGTTTTGAACTTCGAGCCCGGAACAATAGAAACATGGTTGTAACGGAAGCACGAAGAACAGTAATTTTATAGTTCGTATTTTGCTTTTTTAGTGGCGTTCTTTCCTTATGAAAAAGCAACACCCTAATTTTAGAAGAAAAAAAAACAAGCTTTTTTTGTTGTTGTTGTTTTTTAGGAAGAGATCATATTAGTATTAAGAACTAGCAAATAAAATCATATTCCGCACGCTCGGTCTGCTTTGCTCGTAGATTATATCTGCACTGCGCATGCCCGCCAAGCTTTAAATGTTGAGCGCTTTTGTCGAAATTTCTCGCAGATGTGCACGTCTCGCGTATTTTACGTAATTAGTATGTTCGCAGGGCTCAAAAGATCGCTGCCATTCTCTTCTGGGACGTTTATTGAGCCATTTCTTTTTAAAGATTCACATACCCCAATCATTGAATTAAATGTTACTGTGCAGAAAACGGCGAAAGCGTGTACCTGACGAGAATCGCATGACCTGCACAACACCACGGGTGTGCACGGTAAGGAAAGAAAGAAAAGATATTTAAACGTTTACTAACGTAATTTGATTTTTTTTCTTAAATAGTCTAGCTTAAATTAGCGTCATAAAAATATGAAATGACAAAACCTTTCTATCGTACGTTTTACGGCGGTCTAACTATTCGAGCCACTTTTCAGCTCAAGCATAATCATTTTAAAGTACCAGTAATTTTACGCGGGCGTTGGTGCACGCATTGTCTATTCAGTGTTCTAAGGGCTACTAATTTATACATTTTCATCTCGTATTACCGCGGTGTGACGAAACAGTCTAAACATCTTATATGTGCAGCAATCGCTGTATTTGTTGTGAAGCAGACTGCCACGTTCTGTTCAACAAGATCTACGTTATCAACGACGCTCGTATTAAAAGCGGATTTAGAGGAATAATACAAATAAGTAGTGAGATAGCCACCGCGCATTTTAGGCGTGCTGTACAGATAGAAGTGTATCGACGCCGAAATGGGGGAAAACAAATAGCGACGGACGAAGAGTGGCACTTCTATGGGAGATCGCAATATATCGACTAAAATGGAAACAAGCGGCCGCTAATTATTTTACGTTGTTAATTGCATTAGGGAACCGGCTGGAAAACACGCGTCGGGAGCGAGGCGTGTTCTGTATCGCGCTGACCTAATCGAATTAGCGGAGAATATCCGAAGCTCTTGGGGCGCCCGCCGCCGCCGCGGAGCAGTGGCCTGCTCCATCGCTCGCGGGGTCATGTTGATACTGCCGTGTTTTTCTTTCACGATTCAGTAACACTTACACTTCCTCCTTTTATTGATTTAGGGAGGTTACCCGATACGACGTACTCTTTAAACAGGAATAGGGCGATGTTTTTTTTTTCCGACCCGGCTTAAAATGTTTTTCCCCTTTTTTTATGGAATTTTTAGGGTCAGCTTCCTCCAAAATGACGCTTATTCAGTAGAAGCTGCCGCGGAGGAGAACTGGAAAGAAAAAAGAAAAGGGGACGTTATTATTCTACGCAGATCTGACAAATCAAGACGGGCAGGCGCGGCGAAAAGGCAAAAGACGGATGTTTGAAGGAAAATTTCCCGAAAACTTTTTCGATGTTAAACAAAACGTCTACTTCGATTATAAAAGCTTCGTCGAGTTCCCCCGCAAAAGCTTTTACTCTTTTTTTTTCTTAACTAAAAAGTGGGAAAGGATGTTTACTAGATGTCTGCCGACACCTGACGAACGTTAAAAATATTTTCACAAAAGTTCAGCGTCGGTGGTGAAACTTTTTTTTTAATATTTGCATCGCCTTTGAAAAGAGCAAAAGCGCAGAAAATTGGTAGCTTATTAACTAAGCCCTGATATATGAAACAGCCTCGCTTGGCAGTTTGCATGCCATTGCTTTTTCACTTAAACATAAAACCACCCGTAAACTGTTTGTTAACCTGTAACTAAAAAGAACATGAAATAAAATTTGGGCTGGGTAAATTGGGATTTTAATAATCACATATTTTAGTGCACCAAAAGAAAACCAGTACACGAGGGTAGAAAGCTAAAAGCCTGGTTGTACGAACGACATTTTGAAAATAGAGCGGACTATTTCTTACCTCCTTTCCTTCGAACGCTCTCCGCCTTTTCACTGTGATCCATCCGCGGTGCCGGAGCTCGTCAGCTAAACCCAAGTCACGCATTGGACCGGAGCACTGCCTCACTCGAACGTATGCGCTCGTCAACGATCAACCCGTTGACGAATATTTTAATTCGCGTTCGTGGCCAATAAGTTCCAAGACTGCACTTATCATCACTTGCGAATGAAAAGTTATATGGTTTGCTTAAAAAGCACGGTTTAAGCTTAGAGTCATCCCATCCGGTGCCCTAGCTCGTCACGACAATGTGTATCTCATTTCGTTTTTGAGTTGAGGATTAAAACTAAAAAGGAAAAAGTTAAAAAAAAATCATTTCACGGTTCTTTTAAGAGAAGATATTATACAGCAAATCACTAGAGGTCGCATTGTTGGTTGTCATTCTCCGACGCAGTTCCAAACCGATTTTCATCATCGGAAGGTTTTGTCTACATACATGCACGTCTACCGTAAAGCGCGCCGCGGTAAGCGAAGCTAATTAGGGGTGTGCAAATGGTGGTTCGAATCAAATAGCGCTGCGGCATTTAGAGCTTTGATTGTACAAGAGAAAGCCACGTCGGCAAGGGGGCAACAGGTCCTTGAAACCGTTGAAAACCCTTCAATTTGAAAATAGGGTTTTCAAGGCCCTTGAAAACCTTGGATTTTTTGCTATGCCTTGAAAACCCTTGATTTTCAAACTTTGGTTTGCAGGGCCCTTGAGATCCCTGGATTTTTTTGGCTAAAACTGGACAATCTCTGAGTGGGCTATTTATAATAGCTAGCGCTGGTATATTTTCTTACATATTCATCATGCTTCTCTACTTTCTCCATTTCGGCTTAACTTATCTTAAATTGTATAAGTTTAACCGATGTTCATTGGATGGTTGGCCATATTGGAGCATATTCAATCCAAACTATGGTGCCTGTAAGCAACATTATAAGATTAGCTCAATTACGGAACTGGTCATAGAAACTGCTTGCATGAGCAGTACCCCTCCCCCCCCCCCTCACTCACCACGACTCGCCTCCCGTCATTCGACGCGCCTCCCGCCGTGCGACGCGCGGGACGGCTGTAACTACAAGGTATTTTATTGAATACGTACGTTTCGAAGCATAGCGTCTAGATGGCGTTCCACCGTACTCTATGGAACACACAGTTATGAAACGAAAATCTAGATGGCGCTTCAAAGGACGGGAGGCGGACTGAAGTGAGTGAGAGCAGAGGGTTTGGTCAATGGGAGGCGCGGGCAGAGCCAGGGCGCGCACAAGACGCAGAAAGTGGGCTTGACATGCTCTCTTGGCCACCAAGAAGCCCAAAAGAGTCCCCTAGCGGTGGTGGCGAGAAACTATTTTAATCAAAGGTATATATTGATATATGGTTTTAATAAACGCGTAAGGGTGAAGTGTAGTAACCCTTCCTGGTTGAAAAAAGGGTTCACGTGATGTTTCGAACATGATCATGCAGAAAGATGTAAGAAACGATTGTGGCGTTCTGACTCTCGGACAGAGTACGATTGCTCGGATGGCAGATTCCCTGGCGGATTATGTCGCTCGTTCCGCTACTCGCGCTCTTACACCATGATTTTGGATGACCGTGATTGAAACATTACGTGCACCATATTTTCAGTCAGCGCGAGTTACTCCGAGGCACTTATTAGGTTTGTTTCTCATGACCACCACCAGGGTATTATTTCCGGCTTCTGGTTGGTGACATTCGAATTTGTGAAGACGGCCTGGAACACGCCCAGCCCGCTTTCGGCCAATGGCGCCTCCTCATTTGTCTCCTATACTTCCCAACGAATGGCCAAACTCTCTACATATACGGCTCTGAGTGAGGGGGTAGGGGGGGTGGGGGGGGGGGGAGGTTCACTTCCTCGGGAGTTTCACAACTGACGTAATCTAGTAACGTTGCCTAGAACGCGTCTCCGACTGGTGTGTTTACCGCGTCTAAAAAAGTGGTCCCTCAAGTTCCGCCTGATGACGTCATTGGATGTCATGCTGTCGCCCACCGCGATCCTGGCGGTGTCCTAGCAGCGGTGGTGGTTATGGCAGACGCTTGCTTTGTTGCAGTGTGACAGTCCACGCAAGCGTCGGCAGTCAGAAGTTGGGACGCCGCGATGACAGCGACACAGGCGTTCGCTCGTGCTTTTCGCCAGAAGTTCTACGACCAACCGCCAGGATCGCGACATCCAACGGTATGGCACTCCAGCTTCTGGGACGCCATTTGTTTCCACTTTCGGTGTATGTGCAGCATAGGACGCTAAACACACCAGTCGGAGGTGTGCTCCAGGCGCCATAATACTTCCGCTCCAGTGAACTAGAAATGATTGAGTGCGGCGAGCTTCAGGCTCCGCTCATGCTTTCAGTTGAAGCTCAGAATGTGGAAAGTTGGCGTGATGGCGCTGCGATCGAAGTGGCTTGGTTCGCCTGAATTTTCGTCGTGACGTCGTCGTCGTCGTTTGCCCTCGTGACGTCATGTCGCGTCGAGGGCGACGCCGTTACGCGACATCAAGCCGCCGTTGTAACGCGGTCGTGACGTCGCGCCTCGTCGAGGACGACGTTGAGGCCCCACGCAACGTCAAACGTCACTATGACGTCACGTTAACGTCGTCCTGACGCCGCTTGACGTCGTCTAACGTCGTCGCCTTCGCCAAAATCAACTTCGACGCACCGTCACGACGAATTCTTGACGTCGTATAATGTCGTCGTCGTCGACGATGACGTCGACGTCGTGAAGTTGTCGGGACGTCGTCGTGACGTCGAGTTGCGTCATGTCGGCAACGACGTCGGTGGCCTGACGCCAAGCGTCTTTATGATGTCGCATGGACGACAAGGACGCCGTCGTCTTGACGTCGCGTGATGTCTCGTCGTCACTGCCAACCTTGACATCGACGTCGTTATCAATGCGATATGACGTCAGAACGCAGTCTTGATGTCGTGTAACGCGCGTCGTCAATGTCAGACGACGACGTCAAGGCGTCGTCGTGATGTCGCATGGCGTTGTGACGACACATCAGGTCGAAATGACGTTATGTATTGACGTGACGCCTGATGTCTAGGTTATATAAAAATATGGTCCGGGGCTCTGTTCCTATGACCTTGACCTGTGTGCAGGTTGAGCGCAGCGTTAGAGCGTAACGCTTTTTTCATTAAAAAAAACGGCTGAATAAATACGTTTTGTGTTAAAAATTATCTGCGCGTTTGGTCAAGAGCTTTTATTGTGCCGCTCTTTTACTCCTTGTTTATGCAAATCCAAGCCAGTTCGCTCGTAGTGTCCTCTAATAATTTTCCCCCATACGGAGCTTCAGAAATATCAGTCCGGTGGCCACACCCATCCTTTCTAGTTCACTCTACATCTGCGCATTTTTTTCCGCCATTGGCTTCGTGTTTTATCGTCGATTGTTTTACGGCTGCAGCGTTGCGCTTGCTGTACCTCAATGCGAGTGAATGTGCCTGTACCAACAAGAAAATTCCCGGAAAAAAGCAAGTTTCAAGGTGCGTGGTTCTAGAACGATGAATATAAGGACTGGGTGACGCCAGATACGACGAACCGGCATCGTGCAAGAAGGCGAGCCTCGCGGTAAAACCTTCGATGTCGCCGCCATAGGCGAGTTGGTACTGAAGAGCCATATAAAGAGCGCTAAACATGCCGACATCGTGCAGATAGGAACAATTTTTCGAGATACATAATTTTTTGTATTGTTGCTTAGTACAATAAAAATGATACCTGCCCTCTTTTCTTACAATAATGTTTTATTAATAAAAAGAGATATGTCACACGCAGCATTGAGCTATATAGGTCCTCGAATATACTCCCAACAGGGCCATGAAATTCCTCGAATATCTTCGAATTTCTTTCTGGTGTTCGTTCGTTTTGAGGGTTCTGCTATCATCCACTTAATCAATCAAGCGCAAAAAACAATGCGCGGAATTGCGGTACATTTAGTGCGCGTGATTGATTCAGCCGATGAGAACAAACCCTCGAAACGAGCGAGCACCGTGGCGATCCACTTTCGGCGCTGCTTGAGTAACACCATCGGATCGCATCGACTGCGATCCGACTTCAAGGAAACGGAGTACGGTCACTTTAAGTCCCATTTTTATTGCGTTGTACGCGATTTAGTTGGCACGACGTTGGAAAGCTGCTCAAACTAAGATAATAAAGAGATCAATAATCCGAGGTGCCGATACGTGGCCGGCAGAAAATCTTTCGACAGCGCGGAGGAGGAGGAAGAGTGGGAGAGAAAGTTTTCAATCCGTATTCCGGACCGGGATTAAAGTAGCAAATCGAAGCAAAAAGAAAAAAAAATGGGTAAGAAAGATGGGCGACGGAAGTGAGGAGAGGAAGCGAAGCACGTTGAAAATAGAGCTTCCGGGTCGCCAGTTGCCCGAGGTCGATTTCCAGGAGATATTGACATGGCTTCGTGGAGCTTTGAAATCCTTCGCGTAGAGTTGATCCCTTATCGCAACTCCAGTCGGACGTCTATCCGCGCTGTCGTCGCCACAAAAAAAAAAAAAAAACATAGGAAGCAGACTGGCAAGCGAGGGCTGGTCGCGCGCTAAACAAAATCCGCCAAGACAGAAAAGAAAGCTTATTCTAGAGTAAGCTCCGCTCTTAGAAATTTACGCTTTATTTAACGAAACTCAAGATGACAAGCTAAAGCAAATGAAAAAGAAAGACCCCAAAACGCACTCAACTTTCTTTTTATGTTTAAAAAAGTTTCGGGAAAGAGGCAATCTTCTTATGACGTGAAACGAACGGAAAGAAGTACAGTCCAGAAGTTCTAAGTATGTCCTCTCTCGCTTTACGAGGCGGCTTCTTCTCTTTCTTGGCCGACTGGGATGATTCATAGCGACAGCGGCGCTCATTGTGCGGTTGGATGAATAACAAGGACGGTCATTAGGAAGCGCCGCGACACGAACAAGTGCATATCCAGAATGCCTCGCCGTATTTCTAGGACACTTTCCGCCGCCGGAGATTCGCCGCTGAAATGAAAACCCGCGCCGCTGTTGATGTCGTCTTCAACGCTCTATTCCTGCTCGCCAAGCGCCTGTAATGCGCTCCGAAGGCCGAGGCGATAAAACAGCCGAATAATTCGACTCCCGCGGGTCTATTTTCTAAGGTAGAATGATCATATTGCCAAAAGTTTCTTTCTTTTTTTTTTTTTTTGCACGGACGAGTGGTTATTTTTGAAAAACTGTTATGCGTTTTCGAAGGCCCCTCGAGCGCTCGATCGACATGCCCGAACAAGAAGTTGCCAGGCGAAGAAGAAAGGCTCGCGGGAACATCCCGAAAAAGAACGAGCACGGGATCGGCCTCGGCGATATATGGGTAGGGACCATAATATGGACCTGGGGCGGTCTCATCTGCCGAGGAATTCAATCTCTATAAAATAGAATTGCCGCCCGTCTCTTTCACGGTGCCGTGCACCGACCTCACAGTTCCAACCCGACGAATCGGCAGATAAAGTTCCGAACAACTATATGGATCCAGCTTCTCGGCTGTTTGTTTCCGCGCAATTCTTCTTTTTCTTTTTTTTATCCTTCCTGGTTTGCTGGTCGTATGTTGCTGTCTCGCTTTGCGCTTTCGCGACGTGCTACGCTCCGACGCCGGTTGCAGGCACTTTCTGCGAGACTCGAACCACCCCGGAGTCCCGCTGACTCGACTGCTTGTTCTTCTCCTGGTGCTTCTTTTGTCGCATTCCTCTCCCATGATGGCGGCCTTCTCGCTTTCTATTTCCGCGTTTCCGGAGTTAGCGGTGCGCTCAATTTCACGGTCACTGGAGGGACTCATTCGAGGAGTAAAGACTCTAGGCTTGACATAGCCTCCCCTTTTTATTTTCTTTTTTCTTCTTTTCTATTTTCTTTGTTTTCTTGTGGACGAGCCCGTCTCCGTCGTTTGTTTCCCCTGATGGCTGTGGTTTCGTAATTGAGTTTGCTCCTACTCGGAGGCTTCTCGGTTTATTGCCCGCTGCTCCAGCCCCGGCATTGTTGTTGTTTTTTGCCGCCTGCGAACCGGCGTGTTTATCGTCGGCGTCAGCTGTCAGAAAAAGGCACCAACCGCGACGCGAGAAGGCGGGGAGCTCTCGCAATCAAATAGCCCCCTGTAAGACGTACCCATCGAAAGACGACGATAATAAGCGAAGCTGTCTAAAATTATGCATCTTTCTTTTCTTTTACTATCGGGTTTTATGTTCATTCAGGAGAGTTCGTGCACACCACATTATACATACGCATCTGTTTACGACCCGGACGAGACGATCCAAAGGGGCCGGCTCACATGGCGCAAACACCTTCCAGACCAAGGCCTTGAATACCTCCTCTGGACCTGCACGGCTTCCGCGCAGCAGAGGTCTCAAGCCCTATCTGAACCTCAGCCCACCACCTCCGACGAGGCGGCGGCAGTGGACACACCCCGCGGGCTCGACGGAGGTCCGAAGGCTTTCGCCATGGCAACGCTGCTCGGGTTCATTCGAACGGGGGAGGGCGGAGGGGGGGGATATGTTTTAGATTTTTTGTCCAATCCCCCACTGGTCATCCTGGTGATATCCCACACCACCTGGCGATAGTTACGCAATTCCAGAGGGTGAGCAAATTGGCCAAGAAAAGAAATCATACTTTTGGTTCTTACCTTCTAGGCTAGGTGGCGCAAGCTACCGCCTGTTATAAAGGGCACAGCCGTTAGCATCCATCCATCCATCCAGCGGCGGGGCTATGAGTCCTGCTTCTAGTAACACTTGCGGCCTCCCCGCGACATAGATCAAGCCGGGGAGAGAAAAAATGCAAATAAAACGTTTAATTCGTTCATTGATTTGTACGCTACTGTCGGGGCGTGGCTTTTTGTTTTCACACTTCTGGCTTCGTGATTGGTTCTTTGATGTCCTTATCGGATAATGGTGCGATTTGAGTGGCTGAGGAGCGATAATGAGGTGCTCGGGACGCCGCACGCATTTCTTACGTTGTCCGCGACTGTAGCCGAACAATAAGTGGCTGGAACGCCGTGCCCCATGTAACATTTCAGTTCCTGGAAGGCTGAAATATTTGAAAAAACAAACAACAAACAACAGATGAATGAATTTTAAGTGATGCACGAGGAAACGTATGTCGTACGCACATGCGCGGTAGCTAAACTTTAACTTGCGTAATGAATATTTTTTGTGGTGTGTGTGTGTGTGCATGTATGTATTTCTGTGTGTGTGTGTGTGTGTGTACGTGTACGGGTTATCGTGTTTTAAATACACAAAAAATATATGCGAATAAATAAAGTACATGCTCCTACTGTACTCCACGTTGCATCAGTGGCTATACTGGAGCTTGCATTTGAACCCGGGTAAATTCAAAGCGACGGCGTTTACAGACAGGATCGAGCTCGGCGGTCTGAAATATTTAATAACCGTTTTGCGCTATAGAGTAATGGATATATACTTTTTTTTCTTAATTGGGCATCGTGAAACGTTATTTGTACCTCATTTGGGTAGTGGAGCGCAAATTAAAGTTTCCGGGCGATACGATTAAAAAAATAATTGGGAACGCCCAACACTTAGCCATTACGTGCTGAAAAAAAAAAGCTTAAAAGCTTGTTGTTTATGTTGTTTTGTTACATTCATTTTAGGATGAAACAAGAACATACAAACATGCAAGCGTTGAGAAAACTTAAATTCATGCGGTGGATAGGCAGAAATGTCTATTATATTCACAGTGTGGCAATGACTTCGAGGTTAATTATTATTGGATAAAAGAGCGAAAGTCGATATACTTTGTTCTCCTTA